>JACXGJ010007155.1:0-17347 GCA_016801105.1 Esox niger | reverse complement strand
ATCTCCTTGTACTGAGATTACCCATGGGTACATTCAGCTGCCTGCCTGTCATGCCAGCTTCAACCTACTGCACAGCTTACTGTACACTGTGCCCTCAGAACAATGGCTGACCCATGTATTTGTGTGTGTTTCTCTCTGCTTATTGAGATGGGGATATGAATGTGTTTTATTCAGCTAACAATCTGCAAATGCCCATGTATACTATAATGCAGATATCAACCATAACATGTGTTTGTTTGTGTGTGAATGAGGGGGAGAAGAGAGTACAGTACACAAGAACATATATTTCCTCTCTGTCTTTATATATGTACTATATCTCTCTGACATTATCTGTATCTCTACATACAATATCTCTCTGTCTTTATCTGTATCTTTATATACTATATCTCTCTGTCTTTTTCTATATATCTATATACTATATCTCTCTGTCTTTTTCTGTATCTCTATATACTATATCTCTCTGTCTTTCTGGCATGTGGAGGAGAGACCACTTAATCCCTGGCCTGGCTTCTTTGTTTGGCCTCTTCATGATGAGATTAGACCCTGGGGGCTGGGCCCAGGCAGCCAGCCTAGAGAAGCCTCTAGTGGGCTGTAGCCCCTGTTTTCGCTGGCCTGAGGTTAGCCCTGGAGCTCACCCAACCATAGTCAGCAGGAGAGGAGGGGCTTAGGGAAAGGTGTTAAATACACCCTGCTTCTTTAATTACTTTGTTCCCTCACCCACTGATGTGAATCTGTATTTCATCCTGGGTCTATTTCACTGGCTCTCACTTTTCAGTGAGTGTCTGTCTATTCCATTTTTTGTTGGTTCAAGAACAGAACTATTTAACCCAGGTCTAACTCCGTAATTACAGAACTACCTAACCCAGGTCTAACTCTTTTACTACAGAACTACCTAACCCATGGTGATTGCGACCTGCTCATTTTGTTATAACTGTACATTGATTGCAACTAGATTTCTTAACATGTATGATCTCACTGTTATTTTCATACCTTTCACACACCCCAGTACAGACCAATCCTTTGATCCATCCTTAGTGAACTTCATTTCCATGTCCCCCTTTTTCCTCTCTCTCAAGCTGTGACTGGGTGGAGATCGTGGAGCCACGCTCGCAGGAACGCATGTACGTGAACCTGACCTTGGGGGAGTGTGGCTGGGAGCCCCCGCCTGGCGTTGCCGTGCGCCAGTCCGATGGCAACCAGTGGTGGGAGCTGTTTGACAGCCACAACAACCGTTTCTACTATTACAACAGTACCAGCCAGCAGACCGTGTGGCATCGACCCCAGGCCTGTGACATTGTGCCCCTTGCCCAGCTACAAGCCATGAAGAGGAGCTCAGCCATGGGCCTGAGGGCCCCCAGCAAACCCCAGAGAGGGGGAGGGGGTGGAGAAGGCCGTCGAACACCCCTCCTCAACCAGGCCTACCCCATGCCCCCTGCCCAGGACCCTGACAGCAGCGGTAGATCGACATCATCTAACAGCCTGGAGAGCAGGAAAGACACCCCTAGGTAATGGCTGTACATTATCATACATCATAAAGATGTTCAATGTATTCAATATGTCGATGTATTCAGTATGTCAATGTATTTAATATGTCGATGTATTCAATATGTCGATGTATTCAGTATGTCAATGTATTCAGCATGTCGATGTATTCAGCATGTCGATGTATGCAGTATGTCAATGTATTCCCTATGTCGATGTATTCCCTATGTCAATGTATTCCCTATGTCGATGTATTCAATAAGTCGGTGTATTCCCTATGTCGATGTATTCCCTATGTCGATGTATTCAATAAGTCGGTGTATTCCTTATGTCGATGTATTCAGTATGTCGATGTATTCCCTATGTCGATGTATTCAATAAGTCGGTGTATTCCTTATGTCGATGTATTCAGTATGTCGATGTATTCACTATGTCGATGTATTCACTATGTCGATGTATTCACTATGTCGATGTATTTTTTATTCAGTATATCTACGTGAATTGGAGGGATTGCTCCTATGGGCTACCTTGCTGTTGCTTCTAGGAGCGCTGACTCAGCAGTTGTATGGATCCTGAGTTACCTGGGTCTACATGGCTTATCTTCATCTAGAGATTTACTGAGGATTAAGCCTAGCCTCATGCCGAGCTCAACCACATGAATCACTTTTGCCTGGCTACAACAACCCCTGCTCTGCCATGACAGAACCTCATCTACTCAATATCAACTACATTGGACAGCTCAGTTCCCTCAGCCAGGTCAATATTGTGTTTCAGCTTCATTAAAACAGGTAGAGAACTGTGAAAGATCAGATGGAGAGTGGTGAAGGGTATAATATGATGTTTTGGACAAGATTAAGATTGGTAGGAGGATGAGAGTCCTAAGAGATAGCCACAGAAGAGAGAAAATACGCTTTGGAAGAAAGAGGACATGTTAAAAGAGATGGTCATTGTTTTGGAGTGCTGTCTGGATTTGATAGCATGACAGCCCTGCTGTAATAAGATTGCTGTAGATGATAATGGGATTGTTAGTCGCAGGGTCTTTAGTCAAACTGCCTGTGTATGTCTAATTGGACAACCCTAGTTGGTAAGCCCTCTTGGTGATCCTGTTAGCTATGTATGTGCTAACCTCAAGGGCCAGATCTGAGCTTGTCTGAGCCTTACCAAACTGTCAGAATAGGGTATAGTAATGTTCAAGACAGGCAACGTTGTGTTTGGCTACCTGACACCAATTTAGTAATGAACTTACCACTGCTAACATTTAACAGTCGTTATAAACCGGGTGGTTTGTATCCTGAATGCTGATCGGCCAAATGCTGTGTATATGCCAATGTACACCACAGCTATGACGCTGTTTTAATAGTTTTTGTAAGCAGTTTATAAGAGCAATAAGACCTTGAGCTTTGTGGTATACTGCCAACATACCGCAACTACCCACTGTGTCCAGGCACTTTGTAATGCATTGTACCTATGAACAGCCATGGAATATTTAAGTTACGGAACAAGTATTGTGTTATATGGCCAATATACCACGACTAAGGGCTGTTCTTAGGTACAACGTGTTTCGGCGTGCCTGGACACAGAGCATAGCTGTGGTGTATACTAATAAAGATGCCTTATTGCTATTATCAACCAGTTACCAACATAATTGAAGCAGTTAAATGTGATGCAATAGCATACCTGTATATGACGCAATATCATACCCGGCATACAGTCTCATATTCACAACTATCTGCCAAGTTTGGCATTCAAAGCACCCGGTTCATAATTGCCAAATAAAACATGTCTGTGTCTGATTGCCTAACTTTCGGCCATGACAGATTCTGAACGCTTGGCTACCTCAGAGCACGTATTACAGTATGGGTAGAAATCTGATTTATTCTTACTTTTAAGTGATTTGACATCTTGTTATACTTGGCCTTCTATACTTGGTTCTTCCAGAGCTTTAGTGATTTGCTGTTTGTTGTCCTTTTCTCATGTCTTTCCTGTGAGGAACGTGGCAGAGAGTGTCTGCCCTCCACCTCACCCTGACGCAGCAGCTCCTAAACACAGCACATACAGTCCGGCCAGACAGGAAAGAGATGTGCTCCAGTCACGGAGAATTACTCTTCTGCTGTCTTTCTCACCTTCCTGATGTAGATAGGAAAGCCCTGCGCTGCTAATTTTCAGACAGGGTCTGTAGATATAACACTGGAATGTGGTGCAATGTCTGTCACCCGGCCAAATACACTAGATAAATAGCTGTTTTAGTTCCTCAAATTCTGTGTTTGTTGAGACTTTCAAACGTACTCCCCAGTTTGTACACACACCTGTCAGTGTTAGAGGAAGTATCCAGAAATGAGTAGTGATGGTTTAGACTTTACTGATTAACCATCTCTTCCTCCAACTGGCCTTTAGTTTCAAACTAAGTCCATGTAAGGGTTAGGAGTTTCCTTATAAGGTCAACAGTAGCAAAGGACCCAGTCAGTCTCTCTTACTATCTTCTCACTCTCTCTCTGTCTCTCTCTCTCTCATCTTTTTTTTTTGTTGATTAAATTAGAAATACATTCTCATCATGAAAAATCAACATCTTGCCAAAGCTTACGTTGGAAATATTTGTTGATTCATGATATGAACCAGAATCCTGCTTGTGGATTAGCCCCGGACGTTGGGCAGTGCAGTTAGCCAGGACCATCCATGGTCGGGGGCTTGGGCTTGCCTTTGTCTTTGTAGAAGGCCGGAAGGTGCATTAGTTCCAGTGCATAACGATTCATTCTAATTGGCTGTGCTGGTCCTGAGGCCTCAGTGTGTTTGTAGGACAGGTTTTTGAAGTTAGCCCCAGGACAAAGTTAGCCCCAGGACAAAGTTGACCCCAGGACAAAGTTGGCCCCAGGACCAGTTGGATGTAAGCCTTGCTCATTGTCCATGTCAGTTGTACCAGTAGAAACACTTGTTCAAGTTCTCTGTGATCTGTATTTTCTCTGGACATTTTTTATCTGTTTCATTACAGGGTCCAGGTCTGACAGTACTGTGCCCTGTAGGTCCAGGTCTGGCACTACTACTCCCTGTAAGTCCAGGTCTGGCAGTAATACTCTGGCAGGTCCAGGCTCTGTTTTATGCCATGTGCTGTTGGGAACAGTAGGCACAGATGAACCTCAACCTCTGAATTGTGGTCACCAAATGCAGAAATGTTTTCTAGAATAGTGTGCAATTTGTTGATTTAAAGGTTGCAGAGTACATGGCTTAGGTAGCAACCCTGGTAAAGGTCCTACCGGTTAAATAATTGTCTTTTGTTAATTTTGCCATATTCCCAGATTAATAGATTTCATTAAGTTGTATGTTTTACCCCTACACCACTCTATTCCGTTTCTCTCTTTTAAATTTTTTATTCCTCTCAATTTATTTTACTCTTTGTCTTTTTGTCTCTCTCCATTCTCTGTTTCTGTCTCTACCTCAATGAAAAGTAATGAGTAACAGCTCAGAGAAGAAACCTCAGAAACGGTGCTCAGGCTTTTTTTGGATTCACCAGTATTCCTGACAGACCTCCCTCAGAACTGTTCTCTACATGTGTATGTGTGTGGGGGTTGTGTGTATGTGTGTGTGTATGTGAATATGCGTGCATGTAACTGAGTCAGAACTAATTCCACTTACACTCAATGACTCCCACGCTGTAACATGGTTTTTAGTTACAGGCCCTCAGACATGTGCTGCGTTGTGTCTATGACATCAAAGTTTATTCCCCCGCATCCCTGCTTCTTCCATCAGTCTGGAGGCAGTGGTTGGACAGCTCCTCAGCCTTTGGCTCTGCCTACCGCCACCGACAGACTTTATGCTCACGCAGACTTAAGAGTTACATATTTTCTCCGTCAACCTCATTGTCCCAACTGGCCTTAGAGGCACTTGAAATATGTTCCTCGTCTGTTTTGTTTGAGACAAAATATATATTTGACCCCTCCGGATCATTTCTGTGGTCTCTTTAACCGAACGTACTGGTGAATGTGCTTAAGAACGGGGTCAGAACAGGCCGTTCCATGTTTCCCCCTGTCCACTCTGAACTGTTATTCATTGATTGACCGCATCTCATAGCATAGGACCTATTGCTGCTTGAAAAAAATCCAGCTCCCTTGGTCAACACCATGTCGCTCCAACACCACAACTTCACATTGAGTGTGTGCCTAAGAGGGGTCACATCATGGGAGGAGGTTTGGATGGCAGTTGGCAGAGTTCATTTCAAAGTATTCAAAATTTGTTGTGATACTTCCATAGGACCATCAGAGAACCTCCCTGCCTACGTTACCTCTTTTCACTATCTCCTCTGCAACTCCTTCACTGGTGACATCATTTCTCTCCAGGTCATGAGTTTCTTTGCAGTTAAATTCTGTCTAAACATGTTTCTTTTCAATTCTACCTTTGGACTCAGCTAATTTTAGTTCTACCTCTGGACTCCTCCAGGGAGGTATATTCAGCCTTTAATTATCTCTATATCATTTTCTTTCTTTCGGTCTTGTTCTCTATCACTTTCTCTGTGGCTTTACATTTTACCATCCCACCCTGCACTGGCAGGAGAACTAGGAATTGTGCTCTGCCTGCCAAGTGCCATACCAGCCCTGGTTAACAGATTGAAGGTGGTTCAGCCCAGAGCTGGAGCATTAGAATCAACCTTAAATGGTAACACACGTCCCCTCGTTACGCTCCCTGGACAGGCAGGTTAGGAATTCTGGGATGTTGACATGTCGAGCCTCAGTGGATGATTGACAGTTCTCATTAAGCTACTGTTATCTTTTGTTTAGGAAAAGTTAGAACCTCTCTCGATCCCGAGGTTCAGCTGTAGGCTCTCTATCGCTATCAAATGTGTGTTTGCTGGCGTGTGTACCGTGTTTGTGTATGTGAATGCCGACTGTCATCTTTACTTTGTCAAAGTGAGTTGGAAGCGTTAACGCTATTCTAACTAGGGCAGGAGGAAAGCAGCCGTGCCTGGGTTTATAATAGGTTGACATGTTCAGCATTGGATGTGGGACCGGAGACTGGAGCAGGCTTCTGCTTCAGGCGCCCGTTGTCCCCATGGAGGAAGAGCTATCTCTGGGATACCTAGGAGACCATGGCCCCCCTCTGCCTGGGACAGGCTGGTTCTTCTCTGCATTTTTCTGTGACCCTACAGGATCAGCTATGAGGGTGAGGGATCCACTGGATCTGGTTGTAATGGGATCGTGTGTAGGGAACAGACGGAGAGAGATAAAGGTGTTGAATGATTGGGCTGAAAGCTTGGGGTCATGTCCAGGGGTTGTGTGGTTTCTACCTGATAGCGTTTATTTGACCACTTGAGTTGGCTCAGAGAGAAAGAGCAGAACGTTAGACGGGAAACATTTGTCAAGCCTGTCAGTGGTGTTTGTTGAAGACATTCTAGAAATACATGTACTGAGAGTGTTCTGTTGAGGGTGGGCTTGTGTGTTTATCTGTGTCCTAATCAGGCTTTGCTTTGTGGGGGTTTGTGACATATGGGTTTCCCCTCTGGCTTGTTGCCCGCCCATCTCCTGGTGTGGTCCTGTTGGTCACTGTATGCCAGCGTTAGATGAAGGCAGGCAGTGGGACATTCATTTGTTTGTTTTGTTAATTATTCATTTATTTGTATTTATTTTTTGTCCATTTTTGGTTGAAGCTGTGGTGATCTGGTGATTTTCACAGCTACCTTTTCTTGAATGGTGAGTGAATCTGTGAATTTATATAATGAACGTTATATACTGTAAATGTGTTTTTGTTTTTGAGAGTGAGCTTTCAGTTTAAATAGATGTAAAAAAAATCTATTAGTTGTTTGTAGAAGTTATTATGGTTTGGTGACAGCCTAAGTTGTGGCAGGCAATTGCATTTCTCTGTTTTAGGGACGTGCACTGACAGTGAAGGTGCTCAACATGAAAAGTTGGCCATGAATAGTTATCAAAAGCCTTATTCTGTCTGAGCTCATATCTGCGTGTAAGTGACTCCGGAGAAGAAATTCTGCTAAATGACCAAAATGTAAAAATGTGTGTATGTGTGTCAAACAGACACAAAGAGAAAATGCATCCTTCACCCCCCATGTAACCCTCCCTAGCTACTGTTTTCCTCCACAAAGAGGATTTGGGTTTGGAACGGTAATCTGGGGAGTGCATTTTGGTATTATCTCTGTCCGTATTGGCAAATCTGGCCAGATTAGATGGTCGTTGTAAACATCTTTCCTTTCTTAAGGGACAGAACAAAGGGTGAGATTAAGCCAAGCTGTTTTACACAGAGAGATCAAAGGAGCCAGCTATGTTGCATCCAAACAGCCTATATCACTGTGGTTCTTACCCGTATGTCTAAACACACCCAGCTGACAGTGGGGCTGTAGAGACCACAGGCACTTAGTTGGAAAACTTGTTATATTTTTTAATCCATAGCACAAGAAGTTATAACACTAATCCTCTTACTTGGATGTGAAGTTGCCTCCAGGCCAAACCCCGCGTGAGGTTTTTCTCTTCTCTGTGTCTTAACTACCTATGTTTTTATAACCCATGTCGATAGTGTCTAATCGGCAGTGGAGCTTCCTCTGTTCCCCCGTGAGTCTGTCTTTATTCAATCTCCGCTATAGAGACTAATCTGAGTCTGCCTGCTCCCTGTCTCCGGATGTATCCTGCTGGAGATCTGGGGTTTTATCTCTGCTCTCAGTTAGCCTGGCTATGATTGGTCAGAGAGGACTGGCAGCCGTTCCAAGGCTCTGTGTGTGATGGGTTGTCATGACATCAGGCCGTCTGTGTGGCCGCAGGTGACGCAGGTGGACGTGCCTGATCCCCTCTGCCACCCCAAGTTGGCAGACCCATGGTTTGCTTGGCTGGGATGTCTTGGGTTTCTGTTTCAAGGGAGTCCTTTATTTTTTTGTGGAACTTGTAAACGCCCTTCCCTTGCATACCTTTAACTTCTCAGGGATTCTATTGACAGTGGGAATCCTAGGGAGATGTGTAAAGAGAAAACGTGGTGGTGAAGGGTGAGGACGGGTGTTGAACCGCCGTCTCCCGCCGGGATCTGCGTATGGACTATGGCACCGTATATCCCTGGACAACAGCCCTAGACATTTTCAGGGGAATTGCTACTGGGTTTTGGATATGTTGATGGTGGAGCATTCCTCCTAGGTCAACCTGACCACAAACAGCCCCAAACGAGAACTCTCCCAGATTAAAACCATCTCTCACTGTGTCGTTTTCAAGTGCCTAGTAGTCCTGCTCATTTACCACAGTACTGAGAAGTTGTTAGTGAGCAGATTTCCCCTCTCACTGCGTTTGTGTGTGTGGTTCTTGTGGCCGTGGCCCCCTCTGTTCAGCTTCATCAGGCTGGTGAACATGAAGGCATAATGCCAGAGGGAACACAAATCTTTATAAATAAACCCAGTTACGAACCAGTACGTAGTTTACTGAGGAGGCTAAAGATGACCAATGGAAGAACCTTGGAAACCTTTCTAAAATATTGGCAGCATATTTTTACTCCTAAACAACAAAACCTTTGGCTGAAAAACGTAGTCTACCCATTCATAACATATTCTTCGATCCGTTCCATCTTGTCGTCGTCCCTACAGGCTTCACATGTATAGTTCTGGTCGGCTATCTGACCGACCAGAACTATACATGTGAAGCCTGTCAGGACTGACGCTGATTACCAACAGCTTTATGTCATGGGTATAGTGTATCATAGTGGTGCGCACTAATATTGATAATTCAATATGACATTCAAAATAAATATGATTTCCTGATATAATTGAATCTTTTCTAGTCCTTTTTGAAGGAATAGATGGTATTTGATTGACCAAAAACATGGTAAGGTCTGGAGGTGGAAATGACTGTAGCCCAGTATCGGTTGTAATAACTTGAATAACTTTATTACTGATTTAGTTTATGCCTTTTTTGCAGTGGTGGCTTATATACATAACATTAGTTAAGCTAGCTTCCTCCTACATAAAGATTTATGATGTAATTCAATCTTGCAAACTTTTGGTCACTGTTCAAATGTTATAACCTAGAGGTCACCTGCCGCCCCAATGTTTGGCGCTTCTCTTCATCGACAACATGGTTCTATTTACTGTTTAACTCACGGTCAATTCCATCTAGTTTAGTTTTTGACAAATCCAAGCCTAGATGGCCACATCCCAAAACCTTTCAAATTTCCTTCTGTCCCCACCTAGAAAAAACAACCTTCTTATCCACTTACTTAAGTCCTGTCAGTTTTTCCTTTCTACGTTAAAGAGCAGGATGATACACTGGGACAATACAATAACTGAATAACTCATTATCGCTTACCCATAGGTTTTTATGACACTGTTACAATGGGATGGGCTGCCTTGTAGTGACAGTTAAATGTTAAAGTCAGATATATTTTAGATGTTGAGATAATGTTGTGAAAACCGGCATAACATTAGTTAAATGTTATTGCAGTGACAGATATCATTTTCGTTTTACATTATGGAAATGTTGTGATGATGGGAGATTCCCAGCCACAAAGAAAGAGTGAAAACTATGTTCTGTTTGTTTCTGTTCAGTTCTGGCATGCCTTCTGGCAACATGGATCCATTATTTAACACGCCATTAGTTCAGAGGACTTGGATTATATTTTTATGTACTGAGAAATCTTCCATTTTAAAGCAATAGAGTGAGTTAGTGAGTTAGTTTGTTTGTTGGATCGGACCATGAACCGACCACCAGTCCACTGAGCTGCCAGGGTCAAATTAAAACTTGCTGATTGCTAACTGAATTTGACTTTCCATGTCCAAATTGAGTTAGGCCAGCATTCGAAAAAGTCTTTGCTTTGTTTTCTTTCTCCTGCTCCCGATCATCAAATTTCGCTTCCAAAAGCTATAGCAGCAATGGTACCCTTTGATAAAACTGTGGTGTGCAGATTTGGACTAAATAATCAGGTGTACTTACTTGAAGTCATATTTTCACACAGGTTCATATGTATATGCATCTTTGTCCTATAACATCATGTTGTGACGTATTAATAGTGTGTGCCTTGAAACAAGGGTATTTGATCCAATATTTTTGCTCCCTCTGCCGAATTGGTTGTTGATTTGCCTGGCTGAAGAGTTCCAGTGTTTGGCATGTTCCTGAACAGAACCACATGACGACTGGAGGATTGTGGGCTTGTGTTTCAGAGGATTTGTTAAGGTCGGGGTTAGCCTGAAGTCAAGGGTCAAATACTTCGTAGTCAGTGAGCTGACCCGACCTCAGTGTTAATTAGGTCTGCATCAAAATAGCTGCATTCTGACTGACACACGCACATACACACACACACACACACACACACACACACACAAAGACCCACATGTAGTCATAGCTTTCCGGCTTTTCATATGCATTCCAAAACTCAGGAATTCCAAAGTCATTTTAAATTCTCAGCTTTCCATGACTTCTCTTTGTGATGCTTCCACCGCCTTCCTCCACCTCCTTCCTTTTCGCTTACTCACTGATACTCTCTCCCTACAATAGCTCTCTCTATGTTCTCCCTCTTCACCAAACTCGCTCTCTCCCTACAATAGCTCTCTCTGTGTTCCCCTTTTACCAAACTCTCTCTCACCCTAGAATAACTTTCTCCATGTTCTTCCCCTTTACCAAACTCTGTCTCTCTCTCCTTTGCTCTCTCTATGTTCACCCCCTTTACCTAACTCCCAGTAGCTTTTTCTTCCTTTGCTTCTTCCTGTTGTGTTGTAGGATTGTAAGACAATGGAAACAGGCTTGACTACCTGCTATGGTTTAGTAGGGTTTGAACGGTGATTATGTTTCAAAATGTCTGAGGTCAGCCTGAATGGTTATTATGGTTTATGTAGAGGAGATTGGTCAGTCTGATTGAGAGGGTTTCCACTGACAGCGTCTGTTATTTACATGGGGGTGTGACTGCATGGTCAGATTAGGACCACTCCCAGTGTATACAACCTTTGGTCCAATAATAACAGTACACAGAACAGAGCCCACACAAACAGGAATATGAACAGAACAGTGTACTCAAAACGCTGACCTGTTGATCTCTATCTCTCTCAATTGCTCCTTCTTTGTCCTTCCCTCTCTCTAACACTCTGTCTCTCACTTATGTCTTTCCTCTGCTCAGTTCTAAAATGCCTAGATTGTTTTAAATGCCAAAGCAACTGGAAAATGTGGAATATTTTTATGGAATATTGAGTAGGAATGAGAAGGGAAAATGTTGATGTGCGTGATGTACTGGTTAACATTTTTTCATGTAAACGAGTAACAGAACTTGTTGCTTTGCCTTCCCATTGAAATATTGTAGAGTTTGTCAATGTTTGATTTGATGTGAAATCATTTGTGGGTATCTAAGATGTTAGGGAAATATATGTCTGGAATGAAGTCAGAAGGAGTTTCCCTAATAGCAAGGCCATACTCACTAAGAATATGTCATGGTTTTCCTTTGTTTTGTGTGAGTCTTGGTGATTAGGTTTTCTCTGTGTAGGGCAAGGTAGCAGCCCAAGTTTCTCTTATTTTTGGTGGTTTCAGTTTGTCAGATTATTTTCTGATGATTACATTTGGGTCAAATTGGGGTCTGTTTTGGCCTGTGAACTGAGTGGCCAAAGTTAGCTGGAATACTAAACTCCTGTTTAGATAAATCTTCCTTTAGGTTAATGGCTTTTTTTAGGTGAGCGTGAATGTAGCTCGCTATCTTTTTCTGGTTTGTATTATCCTACATTTTCTCATATTTTTACTTGTACGGTGAGATAACAATTGGAAGATTCCGAATGCAGTCTCAAGTGGGCGTTCATCCCATTTCTTTTGTATTCCCTGGCTGGGTTATTGTTTGTTTCCTCAAAGATAGAGATGGGCAAAACCTTTGGCTCGAAGACCACATTTGGATCATGAAACTCAACAGACTGCCAATATTCATTTGAATTCTGCAATTGACTGTGACATCTACAAGAGTTGTGACCTGTTTTGTTTGCGATATATGCAGACTGTGACATCTACAAGAGTTGTGACCTGTTTTGTTTGCGTTATCCTAGTTGTCTAGGCAATGCTGCCCCCTCCAGGTCACCGTCGGTCCCCGTGTGTGGAGAGTGTTCGATTCTAGTCCAGTTCTGACATTTAGCTGTCAACAATCTTGTATATTTCCTCTCCATCCCTCTCCCCTCCTCTGAGAGTCTCTCTCTCGATCTCTTTCTTTATCCTCCTCTTAACATAACCATCCACAAAGCCTTCTGTCAACGAGGAAGCACTCTGTTCAAAATCTCCTGCCTGTCACTGCGCTCTGTTTTCAGATATAGAGAGTTTTTTTACTGAACAGAGCTCCACTAGTGAAGCCCATACCAATGGTGTCAGTCTGAATAACCTCCTTAGGGGGGGAGAGGCCAAGGATGAAAACAGCTGAACAGGGGGAGAACTGAGAGACGGGGAAGATGGGTGAAAAACCCTGGGAAAAGAGTGTGAATTTTCCCCGGTGTTAGTGTCTGGGCTGTGGGGACACTGTAAGCTTTTATCTGCATGCAGTGCTTAGCCAAACAGGATTAGAAGAGGAGAGGAGGCAGAACAGCAGAACAAAGCAGCCCACAGAGCATAGGATCTGGCTCTGCCTGATGCTAAAGGCTTCCCTCTGGTACTCCGCCACACTCCAAAGACTGTAGTTAACACCACAACTCTACCACACTCCAAAGACTGTAGTTAATGCCACAACTCTACCACACTCCAAAGACTGTAGTTAACACCACAACACAACCACACTCCAAAGACTGTAGTTAACTGCACAATTCTACCACACTCCAAAGAGTGTAGTTAACTCCACAACTCTACCGCACTCCAAAGACTGTAGTTAAGTGCACAACTCTACCACACTCCAAAGACTGTAGTTAACTCCACAAGGACACCTCCCCCATCTCTCACTAATAAACAACATGCCGTACGTTCCCTTGCTCCGTCACTAAGTCACCCTGACTGTTCCCATCTCAACAGGCCACACATCCCTCCAACGTTAGTGTTGCTTCTCTATACTCGTTCCAGCTCGACTCCACACGAACTAACAGGGAGGCTCTATTCCCTCAGCTCTGGCTGGTTCCGCTTCATGATATCCTATATATGGACTTGGTGTCAGTCAGTCCACCCTTACATCTCAGTAGAAATGGGTAAACATTCAAACTAGACATGGCCGGACAACTGTATTTTGGGCCCTGGTGTACTTGCCCTGCAGGCCTGTCTGAAATCTGTTCTTGGAAACTAGCTAGTGGCTGGCCCGTATATAATGTATCATAATGGCCCAAGTGAAAACTGCCAGGTTGACTCATTCACCTTGTAGAGACTGCCGTTCTGTCTCACTTAACAACCCCCCCCCCCACACACACACGCACACACACACACACACCTGTGTGACCACTCACTGCCAGAAAAGGATACAGCGCCCACACCTAGACATACACACACTGTTCTATGCAACACATAAACATGCTATTGTTACGACACACACACACTTAATGTGAGACTTCCTGCCAGATGGTTCTCTGCCTTCTTGGATCCATTATTTAACGGAAGAGCTGTAATCAGGGAAGACATGATCATGGCTTGAGTAGCCCTGCCTGCTGACACGGCTGATAGGAGCTGGCTGGTGTGTCTCTTTGTCTCTCCACACTGTAGAGATCAGATTATCTGATCCCCAAAGCAGGGCATTTCGTAGTGTTCTGGGCCACCCCACATCATGGCCCATCTAGCCAAGGAGAAGGAGGGCCAAAGGCAGCATCCATTTTGTGTGAACTGGATGCCTCTGTAGAAGGGCCTGGCTGTTCACTCTGTTTATGTGGATTGTCTGTTTACGGCACCATTTGTATACAGCATGGCACAGTGGTCCAGATTCCTTATCGATGTGTGTCAGGATGATTGGTGTGTGGACAGTACTGTCATTTCTCTCACCTCTTATATCCTTGTCTTCCTCGGGGGGGGGTCATCCTGAGAGGAACATTCACCCCTCACCTCTGTAGTGCAGCAGAAACAGCTTGTGTTATAGGTTTATTAAAATGTCACTGACATTTAGACGTGAGTAAAAAGACGGTTGAGGCAGAGGGAGAGAGTTGCTTCTCAGACTTTTCCGTACATCTCTGAAAATGCAGGGTTTATTAAGGGTGACACATGGTACATTGTTTTTCTTTATCTCTAAGGGTGGGAAGTTAGAAGATAATGACAGTGGAGATTAGAGTCTGTTTGGGTTTCTCTGTGTGTGTGTGTGGGTGTGTGTGTGTGTGTGTGTGTGTGTGTGTGTGTGTGTGTGTGTGTGTGTGTGTGTGTGTGCGTGCGTGCGTGCGTGTCGGAGCGTGCGTGCGTGCGTGTGTGTCAGAGCTCTCTTCTCTCCGGGAGTCTGAGGCTCTAGGCAGAAGTAGCAACTGTTTGGAGTTGCTCTGAAGGTGTCACTTCACCTCAGGGTTCATTATTCACACCTGAATGCCCAATCACAGCAGCCCTAATCTGGGCTGCAAACGGATGCTGTCATATCTCAAATCTGTCTTGGGTGGTTGGTTCAAAGGTCATCTGCCACCACGGGTCAGCGTTAGCTTGTTTCATCACTAGAGGACAGCGTACCTTTGTCTCAATGGAGAGGTGAAGATTGTGTGTATTTCTGGGTTTCTGTTTATTCCTGTGTTTGACACTGAGAGACTTTGTCCATGTGACAGTGTCTAATGTATGTATTTATTTCTGTTTGCCAATGTAAACTATCTGTCAGGAGTGGGGATTCTGTCTTTTTTTCTGGGCCTCAATCTGATGTGAACGTTGCATTGGTATTTCCTGTTTTCACTGTGGGGAGACACCCTTTGAACTCTACAACGGACACTCCCCCAGGACAGCCGTACTCTCTTTTCTCAGGGCTGCGGCTCAGTTTTCCCAGCTGCCCTCAGAGCAACAACCAGCTCACAGATTCACTCTTGGGTGTTTGTTTAAAAACAAAAAAAAGTCAAGTTTTCGGACTATTTTTACTGGAAGTATTCCAGTCCAAGATCTGTCCACATGGTAGCATCCCAGATGGCAGCAAACGCCAACGACCTGAGAACACGACACAACATGGAGGTGCCACTACCTGCTGACAAGGCCTCCACTGTGTCAGAGTGACAGACAGAAGACACAGAGGGATGAGGAGGGGGGTTCCAGCCAGGGGAGGAGTCTGGTAGCTTTATGACATGTGCTCCCTGACCGTATAGTCTTGACATGTCCTTGTGTGAGTACTTTTATGGGGTTTGTTCTTGTGCAGAGTCTCTTGTCGCGGTTGTGTATTTGCATTTTGTATTTATCTTTTTTTAAGTGCCAGAGTCATAAACAGGCAAATTGTTTTGGTAGCGAGACTTTTAGGAGTGGTAATGTCTCCATCTGATAACACACGGAGTAGAGGGAGGCCCTAGAGAGAGGGAGGCCCGAGAGAGAGGGAGGTAGAGGAAGCAGGGAAGAGGAAGGGGTGAAACGAAGAGGGAGTGGTGAAGGAGAGGAAGAACAGGGCTGTTCTGGTTCTGCCAGTCTCCATGTTTTAATTGTCCATGGACCACACATTTTCTTTTCTTTGCCTGTTTGGAATATTGCTGACATTAGGAGCAGAAAGATAAGATCCACAATAGCTGGAATAGGCCAGAATCTACAGAAAGTGTAAAAGAGAAAGAGAGGCAAGGAATGCAAGAGAAGGTGAGAGAGTAGGGGATGTGGAACTTAATTGGATTAAAACATGGAGAAACCAAAGAAAAAAATGAAAACGTAAGAGGGGGAGGATAAAACATTTTAGAGATTTAAGAGTTGATACGCAGCCTTAAATAAATGAATAGCCCTCAAAAAGAGAGCTTGGATATGGAAAGAGACATTGATAGATAAAGAGAAATCTGATGAGACAGGGTAGTCAGTTTGAGAGGCAGACAGGAAGATAGAGAATGATGTAAAAATGTGGGTTTCTTCAGGACCAAATAAATCTGTTTTATGGATGTTTGTATCTTTAGGTGGAGTCAAATGATGTTTTAAGGATGCATGTATTTTTAAGAGAGAAAATATTATTTAAGAATGTATTTATCTCTAAAACAACAACAGTGGGAAGTACTACAGAAATGTCTGATAGAAGCTTTTCTGTTCTAGGCAAATCTTTGTGAGAAAGAGAGATGTGTTTACATGAGAGGTGGAGAGGAGACATGGGAATCTAAAATACCTTGTGCGGAAGGTGTAGACGGTTCTGAAGTAGCCAGCGATAAAGAGAGCTTGTAGTGGTGGTGAAACCGAGGAGTGCTGTAGACGTGTGACTGGATCACATAGGAAGCTCTGTGTGGCTCAGTTGTTTTACATGCTGACCGTATCTGATAGAAGCGAAAGGCACATTCCAGCTACTGTAACACAGCTACAGCACCGGTCCCGCCTTTCTTTCCTCCCTCTCTCTCTCGCTCTCTCTCTTTCTCCTTTTTACACTCCCTCTCAACAACTCCACAATTAAAAGTAGACTCTGTTGGCAGTCTACAATTAGGTGTAGCTGTAAGATCTCTGGAGTCTGTTGACGCCGTTGCGTTTCGCTGGAGTCCCAGCGGGACCTGATTGGTTTGAAGACGCTGGCTGAGTAAGAAAAGCATCCTCCTTCTGGGACTCGCTGGCAGAGGTCGGCACTTGTTTGTTTTGTTCTTGACGAGGAGGGGGTGAAACAGCATTCACACGGGTTCTGAGAGGACCCCCTCCCCACAGTCACAGCGTTGTAGCATGCCAGTGGGACAGGGACACACTGGTTAGTTCTGGTAAGTTGTCTTTTATCTGTTGGGTGGGTCAAGGACGCCCCCCCAACACACCGCACCCTAAGAGGTGAAGCTGATGCAGGGGAAGTGTTTTTTCTGCAGTGTGGAGGTCCCCTGTGTGTCTACCTATGTGGATGTGTTGGTGGGGTTGTGGAGGTCCCCTCTGTGTCT
>JACXGJ010007154.1:0-31441 GCA_016801105.1 Esox niger | reverse complement strand
CCCTGTCATGTTAGCCCCTGTGGACCAACCTTCCCTGTCATGTTAGCCCCTGTGGACCAACCTTCCCTGTCATGTTAGCCCCTGTGGCCCCGCCCATTCCCTGTCATGTTAGCCCCTGTGGCCCCGCCCATTCCCTGTCATGTTAGCCCCTGTGGCCCCGCCCATTCCATGTCATGTTAGCCCCAGAGGTCCTGTCCCTTTCTGGCCATGTTAGAGCCTTTGGACCAACCCCTCCCTTTCCTCCAAGGCTATGCTGACAAAAGCGCTTTTCCTACAGGCCAGTTGGATAGACAGCTGAGAAGGCCGGCAAACTAGGCACACATGCACGGACGCGCGCACACGCACACACACACACACACACACACACAAAACACATGCACACACTCACTCCCTTGGCAGGCAAATGCTGACAGGCCAGACGAAAAATGACATATCAGCATGACATTCTTTAGTCCAGATTGAGCTGCTTACCACAAAGCAGTTTTCACTTCAAAAACATGCCTTTCTCTCCCTCTGGCTTTCATGCACACGCTTACTCTTTACCTCTCCTGTTCACCTCCTGCCTCTCTCTCATTATTTCTCTTTCTCTCACACACACGCACACACACACAAGCACACACACAAACACACACACCCCCACACACACACAAGCATGCGTATTGACATATTACACAGGATAACTGTAACTATTAAAACAACCTCCATTTTTGGATTTACACTTTATTTTTTAATTGTGATGTGTTTGTTTCATCCATGTTACTTTTTATTTTAAGTCATTTAGATTTAGCCAATGTTTTCATTGGCCAAGTGCTACTACTTCTTGGCTGTCAATGTAGATTTTGCAGCATAACTTGGCCCCTGATCCTTTTGTATATACTTTTTCATATGTACTCTTAATGTAAGTAAGAGATTCATGTTTGGCAGAAGCTATTGGAAACTTTTGGAAAGTTTATGACCTTTGAAAAAGTTGTGCAAGACCCAAGTTGTCTAAATGATGGAAAACGTTTTCATTGAGTAAGTAAAATAATACTCCAAAATCTGTAAAACTGAAATGTATTGCATGACATCGTGACTGTGATACATAAGCCCCTGAAGAGAAAACATATTTGAGCCATTATGACAGAGGAGGAAAGGGGATCAGCCAGATAAGCTCAATCTTAAACAAGTGTGTCCTTGTCTGCATTTTAGTTCAACTGTATGCCATGAGTTGCATATTTGATGTGAGAGATTGTTTGCCTTGAATGCATGGTTGAGTAGTGTTTCTACAGTAGTGTTTCTACAGTTCATACCAAACTGTAGGCAGAACATGATCACACCATAAACAGATTGTCTGGTGCAAGACGAGGAAAACATCTTGGTATACAAGGGACAGCATCTTGGTCTAAAAACCCCATGCCTTTCTCAGTTTCACCTGGGGCTAAACTCGATCTCCATGGTCACCATGAGTACTGGGCATCACTGATCATCGCAGTACACAAGCACAGGAAAAGAGACTGAGAGAGAAAGGGAGAGCGAGAGGGAGGGAGAGAGAGAGTGAGCGAGGAGGATCCATCTAACCAAGCAGCATTAACAGCCCTGTTCTTGTCTACTGGCCACAAGACTAGACCGTCGGGCTGATTAACTGATCGATGGAAGCTGAGATAAAGGATTCATTATGGAACTCAGGGAGAGAGTAGGAACAGCAGTGAGCGGAGTCTATAAGGGCCAGGGGAGAGTGGGACAAGCAGACAGCCAATAGAGAAGAAGGGCCATTGGAGAGTAGGACAAGCATACAGCCAATAGAGAGGAAGGGCCAGGGGAGAGTGGGAAAAGCAGACAGCCAATAGAGAGGAAGGGCCAGGGGAGAGTGGGACAAGCAGACAGCCAATAGAGAGGAAGGGCCAGGGGAGAGTGGAACAAGCAGACAGCCAATAGAGAGGAAGGGCCAGGGGAGAGTGGAACAAGCAGACAGCCAATAGAGAGGAAGGGCCAGGGGAGAGTGGAACAAGCAGACAGCCAATAGAGAGGAAGGGCCAGGGGATCGATGGAGAAGAAAGAAAGCCGGTCTTGGAAGGGAGATAAAGAGATATGGAGATAAATAGAATCTGTCAGATGGTCTGAGGGAGGAGACAATGTGAGAAATGAGAGAAGAAAGATAAGGACAGACTGAAGGAGAAATGGAGAGAGGGAGAGAAGGAGAGATAAAGTAAAGTGAGAGAGAAATGTAGGGAGGGATGGTGGCCAAGAGGGGGATCTATACTAGAAAGAAAACAGACTAGGTCCTCTGGCTCTGAAGCCTGATACCACTATCCACACACACACACACACATGCACGCATGCACACACATACACACACTGATACACACACACATACACACACACACACCCACACCAGCCTGAGCTAAAACCACTATCCTGAAATACCAGAACATACCCAACACACACACCTCTTACGTAACCGTGTGTTTCTCCTGTGAGTAGACAACACAACACATTATTTAAGTGCCCCCTCACCCCTTTCCGCCTTTCCTTGGGTGCACATACACAATCCATTTGATTTGAGCCGTGGAACGTGTGAAATCTGATTACACTGTTACATAATGACTCACCAACGGGCTGTTTATGAACACATCACTAGCTTCCAGGCGGGAGAGAAGAGCACTTATCCTCAGTGTTGGTTGACTTTTATTTAAAGGCAGTCTTCTTCGCTTACATGAACTTCTGTACAACCCTGTTGTCCCTGAATCTCTTCCAATACCCATTTAGACACAAAAAGCGTTAATGTATTGGAACTAAATTGAAATCCAATGCACTAGCTGCTATTGTATTAGAGTTGAACGGCACGTAAATGTAGCCAAGATGACCAGTGACCAGTAAAAAGTCTAAACAAATGAATTAATGTAAGGTAAATGTTCTATTCTAATATCACCAGGAGCATCACCTGAAAGCATTATCTTTCCTGGCTCACTGTGTTCTGTGTGTGTGTGTGTGTGTGTGTGTGTGTGTGGAATGCTTGGATTAAAATGCTTTATGACTGCTGAGTCTGACTGATTAGCCTTTTAATTTCAAACTTGTAAAATGGTCAGGTGACATTTTCTGAGCGCGCATGTATTTGCCTGCTAAGTGTCTTGTACAATGGGGTCCTTCAGCTTGGACACTGGCTGGTTGCGTTAGATATATCTGTGGCCTCAGCACCGTATGAGCCACACATTTCCATTCTGCACCTCACCAACCCATGCTGCCTTAAACACACAAGACACAGCAACATTCCAAAAGCTTTGGTAGTTCTTAACCTTGTCACTCTCACGTAGCCATACGGTAGTTACATGTACAGAAGCAGAACAGTACAAGACAAGCAATTCATTTATGTGACTCAACACTTCACATTCTTATTCAGGCCTACTTAATATAAATGTAATGACAGTGAACCTCAATTAAAATGGCAAATTCACTGTCAACTACATTTAGATGCTGACTCAACTAAACCATGTTGTTACACTCTGAGAAAAGGGTAGCAAAACACACAGTTAGATGTTTGTCTATATATAAAATCCTATCTTGTAGGGTATGGTGTTTGTTTTGCTAAGCTAAGAAGTAGGCTAATAAAAGTAAATAATTTAGAGTTTGTATGAAGCACTCTGGCTTCTCAATCTCTGGGGAATCCCTGTTTGCTGGATTTTGGACTGCTGATGCAAACACACAAACACACACACACACACACACACACACACTGGCTGTTAGCTGAGAAAATGTTCCGTTTTTGATAGGGGTGAACTTCATTGCGTGGTTCTTCTGGGAAGTCTAAGGCCCAGTCTAGAGCCATGTGATCACGGAACTGAATCGTCAGTGGCAGTTTACCAACACACCCTGTAGAATGAAACATGCTACACTAAAGCAGAAGTGGCACGCCGCTGAAGTGATCTTGAAGTGAACTTCATGACATCCATTTCATAAGTTATACTACAGTAAAGTATAAGTATTAACAGCTGTGAAAACTACAACCTTTCTCTGGTAACTGTTCCATTTGCATGCTTTAGTGTTTGATATGGTTGAAATACTACACATTTCATGATGCACATCAAGATAGCCAAGGGTCTCTAACCACTGATGGCTTCTGAAGTAAAGAAATTATATTTCTCCACTACTGTATTTGGTTGATAATTTTACTTCAGGAAATGCTTCTAAAGGAGTTAACATACTGTAAAAGTAGGCTATGTAAGAGGTTACAGGCCTAGTCAGTTTCCAGATTTCAGGTCTTATTCAGCCCATCTGATCTTGAAGGTGTGTAGAGAGCAGAGGCCCACTTCCACCATATTCATATTGCTGTGGTGTGTGGTTGTCCAGCAAAGTGAAATGTGTACAAGCAAACAAGTGAAAATTGTCCTGCTCCAATTACAGCACACCGAAAGATTTTCCCTACAGAATTCCTGTAGCTCAGCGCCAGGAACAGATCCTAGTTCAGTTATTGCTACACCCAATTATCAACATCCGATTTCTTATGTTCCCATCGGCAACCCATCGATGACTGCTGACATGTTATAGAAATGACCCCAGAGTGGGCCGAGCAGAAGCACTCTGCACACCGTCGAAGAGCTCCTCCTCCTCGCCCTATAGTCTGAGCTGCCAGCTGCTGTGTGGAAATGTGTGTGTGTGAATATGTGATCCCTCTGGTCACTCCTCTGTCATTGAAGAAGAGAGGGACTTGACCTGACCTATTCCAAAACTCTGAACTGACCAATGTCCTGTCAAAACCAATGAGTGGTGTTTCTACACCTAAACATCACCAGCCAAGCATACCACAGCCATGCCGTCCATATCTGGCTCTTCATTGTGACAATTATCTTCACAGTGCAGATTTAATTTACTTCTCCTAAACGATGTATTTGCTAGCTGTCCAGGCCTATTACTATAACAGGCATATTACTCTGTTGAAACAGTTGTTGGTGTTTAAAACGGTCTGCGTGACAGGCCTGTGGAGACATTAATGCATGAAAGTAGAGACATTCAGGCTTCTGGACTTGTTGTATCCCACGCCGACCAACACACACAGTCCTTCTGTGTCCAAGCAGCCTGAAGTCACCCGGATCCAGTCAATCCCCTTCTCTTCGCTGTCTGAAATGAACCGTCACTCAAAGTCCAACAGGAAGTACGCAGAGGTAGAAACCCCTGGGCCCTGACCCCTCTACATTCCCAGTAGATGTGCCTGACATTGTACAGGAGCCAGTGTACATTCACCTCATGCCTCCATTCAGGAGTGGGAGTGCCTGAAAAGGGGATACGGGCTGTGCCCTCTTCCTAACTTCCTTGCTGTATGCAGCTACTCTGACGGCACGTGTTTATACCCCTGGGCTGATTCAGGTGTTTAGATGGCTGTCCTGGGTGTTGAGATGCAGACTACTGGCGTGGAGGGTGGGATCACACAGAAAAGCAAAGAGGCAGACTGGCTAACTGGCTCGACTCATCTGGCTGCACCAGCCTGTTAATCAACAATTTCAACCAGACACTTATTTTTCTCTCCGCCTCATAAACCACCCACATTCACGCTTGTTTACCCTATCATATAAAAGCATCTGAATGAACTAATTCTAGTGTCCACTCAAGCCACTGTGGGCCTTTCAAACACAGACACACACACACACACACACAAACACAATTGAGACTGGCCCATGTGACCATGAAGGTGAATGGGACTACAACATGACAGCCCCCTCTCCAACAATAAGCTCTCAGTCAGGGAAGGACAGAGGACAAGTTCAGGATGACAGACACAGTGAGTGTTTGTGTGTGTGGGTGTGCTGGCCTCTGTTCACATACAGTATCAGGCTCCTAAATTAAAAAATTCACCTTCACGTTTTTAAGACCTTCACAGACCCTGCAAAAATTACAGATACAGGGAGAGTCAGGCAGACAGACAGGCAAAGACAGACAGACAGGGAGAAAGGCAGACAGACAGACAGGCAGGAAAACAGACAGACAGACAGGCGGGTAGTTGAAGTGTTTGTGCTACCATCCACTGCCCACCCAGAAGCCTTTTCACCCCGCTTAAGCAGAAACGAAACAGTGGTGGTGGGGTTTTGACTACAGCACAGACAGTATTATTAGGTAGCTTCCAGCTGTGATGGCGCTGGGACTGAGGCTGGAACTGAGGCTGGGACTGGAGACAGATGCTGGGACAGGAGGCTGTGTCTGGGGACTGAGGCTGGTGTTGGGACAGGAGACTGAGGCTGGTGTTGGGACAGGAGACTGAGGCTGGTGTTGGGACAGGAGACTGGGTCTGGTGTTGGGACAGGAGACCGAGGCTGGGGTTGGGACAGGAGACTGGGTCTGGTGTTGGGACAGGAGACCGAGGCTGGTGTTGGGACAGGAGACGAGGCTGGTGTTGGGACAGGAGACCGGGTCTGGTGTTGGGACAGGAGACGAGGCTGGTGTTGGGACAGGAGACCGTGGCTGGTGTTGGGACAGGAGACCGGGTCTGGTATTGGGACAGGAGACTGGGTCTGGTATTGGGACAGGGGAAGGCAGCATGCAAACCCAGCTTGGCAGGCAGTTATTTAGTGTGACAGTCCAGGATGCGGGGTGCCTGGAGAACAAGGCCTGTGCAGCATCTAAATGACCACAATTCCCTGAATAACTTAAAGAGCTGGGGTTTTATGCTCCCTCAACCCCCGTTACATCCCTCTCTCTACCCACCCAATCCCCTATGCCTCTCCATCTCCCTCCCTTCATCCACCCACTGGCATTCAGGCCTTTCACTGCGATGATAATGGGACAAAAGCCGGAACTGAGCACCATAAGTTGTGGTGCTCTCTTTGTGCCCATGTCATATGCGTGTCCATGGGAGTGGAGCATGCTGCCGTTGTTCAATAAATATGGATTTAGAGGAAGGAAAAGGACTTGCAAACAAATCCAAAAGACTGTCCCAACTGCATTTTATTTTCTATAGCTTCCCAGTAAATCCCAACCTACCTCATGCCAGTACACACAGCCTGTATCCACAAAGAGTCTCACAGTAGAAAATGGGTCTCATGTACTGAGAACAGAGACATCTAACTAACAGGCTTATATGTAAAAATTAAATCTATGAATTAAGTAACTTAGGTCGTATGACATTGGCGAGTCAACAAACACTGTATCAAGAACACCTGATGAGATGTCCTTACCTGTGAAGCTTGGTGACAGAAAAAGTCAGTAAGTCTATGGGATTTTTCACCATAGATAGGCAATGATCAACAGAATCTCTCACACTTGATTTTGACTTTTAATGTCTCCACCATTAATTCCAGCAATACGCCTTAACACTTACTACTAGCCTAAAACCATTTTAATGTAGTCAAAAAATGATGTGGAATATTTTATCAACATAGACCATGTTATTTCAAGCAGTGAGCAGTGTCACGTTGGAGCACAGTATCACACTGTTTAAAATCTAAATTGCAATGATAAATTGGAAAATGTAAACCATGAAGGCTTCAAAGTAGGTAAACTTTGATTGCATCAAGGGAAAATTATTAACTCTTTATAGACATTTTGAAACATAAATGGCAAGTGACTTGATATGAACTGCGTCAAAGCCATTTATATTTTTGTTATGGGCGTGGTAAGTGTTGACATAACGGTAACAGAGTCAAAATAAGACCATGATTCTCTGCCAATATGCCGTGACATCGTACATTGTATGTCACATCGTACAAATTATTACAACATGTAAAAGGGTTACATATGCCAACACTTTGCATAACAAAGGGTAAATAATTTAGCACACGGTGATGTCTCATTCCGAATGCTTATTCACCATTGTTGGTAAGCATGTCATTGAATGTCATCGACATCTTCCATTTGCAGTGCCTTAAACTGTAGTGGTTACCAGCCGAGAAACTTGTATTCCCACTTTCACTCATGGCTCAGTGTTTGTCGGGGCAGTGTCTTAACATTGTCTTGAAACCTACTCTCTGCTGTGAGTTTTATTTGTCTTAAAACAGGTTTTAACAGGATTCCTAGGAAAATGTTTGAAATGCTTTGCAGATACGGGGGCTTGTCTAGGCATGATATGGCACGGTGTTCAAAATGTGTCAGCACTCTGGGCACTATGTCATATTGGATAGGCAGTTACTGTGTGGGGAGCTTACCATTCAAAGTTACTGTTTGGGGAGCTTAGCTAAAGTTATTGTGTGGTGAGGTAACCTGTCAAACATGGACTAATGCATACGTTATATTTATACTTGCAGAACACTATAAAATATCTGTTTTTGGCAGCACAGGCATTCATTGATGGTGGACAGACGCGGAGAATGATAGGGATAAGGTGCTGAAATAACAGTGGGCCAGAATTAAACCCAAACTGTAAAGTAGCAGTACAGAGCAAGCTAAGGTGCCTTAAAGATAGTGGAGTAGACCTGTAGATCAGCCCAGGACCTTCTGCATGCCGTGATACCAAAGGACATAACTAGATTGTCTCGACACTGGGCAGAGATTAGGAGACACGAGGCGCACCTTCAGGGTACTGTAGTACGGAACTGTACTTAAAGATCACACCACTGAAAACAACTCAACAAGTTCCATGTGAACTGGGGAGTGTTAGCTAATTATCAGAGTCCGCAGTCCACATGGGTCGTCCTGCTGCTGATCCACTTTCGGCTGTTCTGTTTTGGTGTCCTGACATGTTCACCCGAGGTGCCACCTTGACATAGACCTGCTGTCACCATATCTGAATGCTCAGTGTACCCCTCCCTTTGTTCCCAAGGTGATGACCTGCTGGATAACTATGGACGTTTGAACATCTTGACAAACAATCTGGAATAATGGCCATTTAGAATCTCCACCTAGCTTTCGCCAGAAGTGTCCTGGCCACCCAGGCTCTGAGCCCAGTTACTCTAGGTTTCTGCAAGGTTTCTGACTAGGCGTTTTTGGTATGGGCTTCTACGTTTAACTACCATTTTTAACTGTGTCCGAGATCTCTTGAAATGCATATCTCATTGTCAAAATTGTCATTTAAAAAAATCTCTGTTCAAATGTAATATTTTGTGCACCACTTTCAACTTAGAGTTTAGTTTGTGTTTTATACATGCATATGTCATTTGACATAAACTGCATTTTAACTGCAATTTTAGGAATAAAATAAAAATTGAATTGATTGACATGTAACTATTTATCCAGCAAGACTATGGATAACTGTAATATTTTTATTTACTAAAAAATGGTAATGTATTGTAATTCAATGTTACAATTGCATAACAAACCTGTCATTATAGGCTACACCATGTAGACTAATAAAAATCCCCGACTGGCTTGGAAAGGATTTTTTGACAGGTCTACACCAAAGCAAAACTATAAGAGCAATTGTCATGATGAACACAACATACATTGTATTTTTCAAGGTAAGCAACTTCGTGAGCAGCATGTTACGGGGACACCCTCCGACAGGGTCAACTTAAAACCTGATGTAAAAACATTCACACATCTTTCACACCACATGAAAGTATCTTAACAAGTGGGTTCTTACCTGCATAGAACCGTAACAGAGACCCAATCTCCGTATTCATCCCTTCCTCCTGCACACGCCATGGGTCCTTAAATCCCAGTTTTAAGAGAAAGTCATGTTGGATCTGGAGCGGCCTTTCGTCTTGACCAAGCCTCCTGACCGCTTCACCGTGGAACTGAACGTAAAGTGTGGGGTTTGTGTCACCTGCAGCGTCTCTATCATGATCGA
Source organism: Esox niger (assembly GCA_016801105.1). NCBI lineage: Eukaryota > Metazoa > Chordata > Actinopteri > Esociformes > Esocidae > Esox > Esox niger. Next base: position 21,756 of record JACXGJ010007154.1, on the reverse strand, counting down.
CAGCAGCTGACCCTTTTTTCAATGCACCTGGGCGATTGTCGGGTAGTTGGATGTCCGGCATATTAATTACTGTCGAACAGACACGGGACAGTGAGCAACCGCTACTGCTGGGTGGCAAGCTGCCCAGACAGAGGGATTCGAGTCCGTTACCTGAGCCTGTATCATCTGTCACTTTGTTTAAACGCCCACCGTTGCAAAACGTGTAGTTGGCTGAAACAGTATTGCCTTTAGTGAGAATAGGGTCAATACTTGTTGTAGGACAGTCGAGTTCCAGTTCATCTGATGAGCTGCCATAAGTGTCGTGGCCCTCGGTGGCGCTGTCAAAAGTAGGACTCAGGATGGATGCGTCGGTGCCCAGGATCATGTCGTCACTGAGGGAGTCCCGGTGCTCACTGAGCCGGGCACCTGAGCTGCTGAGGTCATCGAATGCACTGCTGCTCTCTACGTCCGAGCCTGAATTGTGCCCGTAACCGTCCACTCCGTTCAGCCTAGTTTCTGAATCATCGTCATTATGCGTATTAAGGTTAGAGTTTGAATTTAGGTCCGATGAGTTTGTTATATTATCTTGCGACTCTGAGTCTGGAGTAAAAAGTTTTGCATCTAAATCCTGTTGCTTTTGCCTCTCTTCACCGTTCTCCATGAGAAGTAGCGTCAACCTGTCACTTGGCTGACCCGATAGGCCGCTCCTGAATTCTAGGGGTTCCGACTGGTTGCACTTGACAGTAATATCCCTATTTAGTTTGCACTGGGTGTCATACGTATACCTAACATTACAGTTGCCATTTTGATCGGTTTTTAGGTTGTCTTTGCAAAATATACGCAATACAGAGCTTGACTTACTGCAGAGTTTGCTCATACGGAGCGCAATCTCCCCGGCCGTCGTATCCATCGTGCACAGCACCGGCCTAGGATATGATGGCGATGTGAGTTTATCATGGACATGTATGGATCCCCTGTGAAGATCCCCTCGTACCCACTCTCTATCTGAAGGCTGCAGTTGCATGTTCTGCCGATGCCTCAGCAACGTCTTCCTATCCAGACTCCGAGTATGCAGAGAAGCAGAGGAGAGGGCCGAGTTCATCTTGGCGCCGCAGGCGGCAGTGACAGCTGAGGTGGCAGTGGTTGCAGCTGCAGCCGAGAGGTTCCTCTTCAGCCTCCTCCGTCGCAACAGGAGCGCGTTGGAGTTACTGGATAAACTCCGGCCATTCATGTTTCCGTTACTTTTATCCGAAACACTAAACCCCACCGCAGCCTGAGAGATGTCGTTCCCATTTCTAATATCTAGACGAGAGGCTTCCAAATGTCCACCGCCATCATCAACTGGCGTTCCCTGGGCGACAGACAGTCCGATAGGCTTCTTAAACTTAGTCGCACTTCCAGCAGCCAAGCCTTCGTCAACGACAGCCCACGCACTTTCCATTTCGACAAATGAAAAGTACACTAGATCTCCGTGCGTACTTGGCTCAGCATCAGTTTTCTACATTAAAAATCTCGAATATTAACCCAATACACTATATATCCGCCGGTTGGGCGGTATGCTATACGTATCCCGCTATTCATTCACTTCGTTGCCTTTGCTCCAATTGGAATCTCTCCTGCCGTTCCCGAAAACATTTTACCGAGGAAATCCTCTAAAAAGAGGCCGGACTCGAAATGAGAGATCTGTACAAGGGCGGAGACGTGACTATATAGCCTACGTCTCATTTAGATCAAAATACTATGGACGAATATGAAATGAACGTCAGCCGACCTCTTACGCAAATACAGAACGATATATATTCATGAGGTGACACAAAATGGGGGTGCAACATCGTTGTATTGCATTGTGGGACATGTAGACATGCGAATGTCTGCCATATTGAAATAGCGATGTAAAGAACTACACATCCCAAAAAGTCCAACACCAATGATAGACCTAAGGGGCGAGGATCCGAATTGTGAAAATAGACATGTAGTATACAGAAACAAATCTCTTGTTATTTGGTAATGAACTTAGGTTCCTCACTACTGTTCAGTTGACGATGTGTCTATATGCAATGCCTATCCGAAATAGTTGTTCATCCTTCCGAATACGCAGGCAAGTGGGAAGTTACCTGACAAATGAAATCATCGGGTGAATGTGTCAAGCATAAAATCATTAAGTTTATGTCAGCATGCTAGAATAGGACACAACATTGTTCCCAACACTAATAGACTGGCCATTCAATATATATCAGCAATTGTCAGACAATTTATTTTATTAGGATATGCGCATTAGTTATAGGCCTATACGTTGAAATAATGTTTGGTCCATGACGACCTGTTATAGCCTACTGTATAAACTATACAGACTCAATTATTGGTGACGATGAGGGTGGTATACTTTGAGCACCATCTCATCAGGACGCCATTTCACAAGGCCACGACGACCGGCCAACTGTCCTCGATAATATTATACTGTCCAATTCTGCCACCTAGTGGATCTTTTTCTTAGATTTGTGACAACATGGTCCTGGGGATTCAGAATATGGTCTGACTGGCTGTCAAGTGGGCGTTAACTTATAAGGGCATACCATGATTATCAAGGAACCCCCTTTCAATTTAGGGAGTTGTATTACTGCCCCATGCATACCCTGGCTCACCAATGATAAGTTTAGATATCAGGTTAGAAGGACAAACATGGACTTTTAGGATTCTATACATATTCAGTAAGTTTAGAATAACTAACTCATTATGTTAGATCTATTGATGTCAGGTTGGGATAATTAATGTGATAGAATGGTAAAATGAATGTGTCAGTCTAGGATAATCTAGGTGGCAGGTCGGGAGACCTAACATTGCAAGTTAATATGTTTAATGTGTCAGGTTAGGAAAAATGACATGACAGGTTAGGATGTCAGGCTGGGATAATTAATGTGATAGTATGATAATTAAATTGTCAGGCTGGGAGAACAAACAATGGAAGGTTAAAATAATTAGAGACAGGTTCGTAGAACTAACATCGCAGGTTAGGATAATTCATTTGGCAGGTTGGGAGAAAGGGGATAAGGTTAGCCGCAGTTGCTATAATGCTATGTTGTTAACAAATGTCTTTCAGGAAACATCCACTAGAGGGATGTTAAAAACCTACCACATTCAGAGCCACAGAGGCATACAGATCAAATGAAGAGAAAGGTGCGTATGATCATGGTAAGCCAACAGGGCACTTAAGACCCATCTCCACCGCAGTTCTTCGAACAAATTTAAAACCGTACAGACAACTGTATTCATTTGACCTAAATGATAATCCCACCCCTTAATATATACCCAATTCTGTGTGTGGGCAACAATGGAATAAATAAGACTGACCTAATAGAAACATCATGACTCAAGACTCACAAGGGAAATGTTTTCCCATGTAGTTCTCTGCTCTTGTGATCTCTGGCTGGATGTTTCTTCAGGTTTAATACTTGGATACGAATGGAGAATGAAGTGCTGAAATAATACAAACCAGCGAAAGCAGATTGCTGGAAAAACCATTTTAATAAGATTTCTTGGACATATACAAATCAGTCTACCCGTTACATGCATTGCCCACATGTGCAAAGTAAAGCATGACAGAGGTTAGGCTATTGGAGAATCCTGCAGTTCTGAACATAGGTAGTTATGACTATTAGTGTAACGGGGGACCTTGAAGTAGACATAGGACTCATGATATATATTTAAACAAGTTAGCGTGAACACATACATGGAAAGAATAGACCACATTGCCAATGTGGTGACAGAGCCGTTAAGACCATATCAATATACCATGTCAAAAAGGAAAGCAAGTGCATGAAATCTGAGTTATGAATCCACACCCACACCTAACCTTAACCTCGTAACACTAAATGTCAACCACCAACCCTGATTCTTACTTAAATGTTAATTGTTACCCTAAACCTAACACCTACATCTAAAGTAGCCAAAGGTCACATTTTTCAATGTTTTACACACCTTTTGGGGATTTCTGGTCCCGACTAGGATAGTAAAACCTGCACACACGCACACACACACCAACAGCAAAGACAACTAAAAACCCCAGGTGGCTGTAAGAGACCCAATAGCTTCTGATGGTAATATTGCAAGACAAGACCTGTTGAAATTATAGTACACAGATGGCAAAAGACAATTACATTTAATAGAGACATGGCAATCTTTCACACTCATGGTAAATTGAAAGGAATTCATATTTACACATTAAAAGGGGGGTAAAGCTTCTATTCAAATCAATTCTCTCCACATAAATGTGCCTGTTTATTGCTGAATTCATATTCCTTGATTTCAACATTACACCATCCTCATGCTAAGCAGTTGATTGGTTTGTCAATAAGTACACGAAGAGGGGCCTCCTCTTTTGACCAAAGCTTTAATATTCTTCACAATGCCCAAAACAAGCTGAAAGCAAACATGATATGGGTGGCATGATGCTGGAATCAAAAAGGAAGTTGGTTCTAGCAGAAAACATTAACCCATTATGTCTTGAAGTTTCTAATTCTTAAAGGTACCCCAATGAAATGAGGACAAACTGCAACAATGTGAATGACAACCAGTGAAAAAATATTTAACACAAATAAATATTAAATAATATAATGGCCTATGATTACCTGATAACCAAATACAGTACCAGACAAAAGTTTAGACATACTTATCAATTCAAGTGAATGGTGTGTCCAAACTTTTGACTGGTACTGTATATGTGCAATATCTTATATGTTCCAAAATGTTTTCATAAATTTCATTGGGGCATCTTCTCTTAGAACTACAATGATGTTCAAAATGACAGTGTCTTTCCTGTGCAGGTACATAAACATAGTTGCTGGCCAATTAGGCTCTTCACCATATCTAATATACATCTTATGACAACCAAAACGTTTCATCTTGCAACTTTATGAATAATGCAAAACATTTAAAAACACAAAATGGAGGCAATGAAGAATCCAATCCAATAAAAAAATGAAATTAAGTCCATTTACAAGCAAAGTAAAAAATAAATGTACTCTGGTATTATATATCCACAGTAAGAAAACAAAAACAGATAAGTCTTTCAGACAGTTTGCAAAAAACTAAATAATATTGCTTGTTCCTAAATATAGAGAAAGACATCTGAAAAAAGTGCAGTTCACCCACATTAGCAGAGTTTAATAAACAAAAGTGCAAAATTAGAAGCTTGATTCTCAACAATAAATAATAAAAACCATAAAGTATCCCTGGATGTTGAGCCAAGGGTTCCATGATAAATGGCACACTATTCCCTATTTAGAGCACTACTTTGGGGCAAGGTCAAAAATGGTGTTCTATATAAGAAATATTGTACCATTTGGAAAGCAGTATAGCTCTTTTCTGACGGGTTCTGTATTCCAACATTAGAGCCCTGCGATATCCTAAAGCTACATAACCCACAGTTTAAATTGAAAGTAACACTTTTAAAAACAAAACTTGTAAAAAGTATAGAAAACGCTGCTCAACCATAACACGTACACAGTCAGTGCTTTTTCTCCCAGCTGCATTTTGCAATAAATGTACCCTTTCAAGATCCCAGAATGAAATAGACTGTATTGAACTGTGATGCTCATAAAATGGTACTTTTATAACTCTGTAGAAACACAATGTATATTTGGAGAGTGTAAACAAAACATTGTCAACACCATAGAAATGGAAAGATGTCTCGTGTCCGTATCGTCATGGGGTCACATGAGACAACAAGGGCAACGCAATTGAGGCCCTCCAATTTGAAGTAGTACATTTTCTTCACATTTGGCTGATCCCTCCTGATGACCTGGCTGGACATGACTCTAACAGGGTCATCAGACATTCAGCCAGTCAAGTTGGAAGTCTCCCCCAGGTAACTGCTTTAAAAAGGCACATGCACTCAATGGCAATGTCCAACAACAGGTTACATAACTCTTTCCAGCTCTATGGTATGCACTCTCAAATTCACAGTTAGCAATAGATCAACATTGTCGATAGAGCAGGAACTGAACTGTGCAGGCTGGGCAGAAGATAGAATTACATGGTAATGACACAGGGTGAGCCCCAGAGGGCGCTATAACCCAAGAAGAGCAGAGGAAAGATATTGCACATTATTCTGGAGTGTTGTATCATGGATCGGTTACCCCTTTTTCCCTTTAACCATTCAAACTGCAGATGAATCTCCAAACAGCAATATGTTCATTTTAACAGGCCCAGGATAACATTCTCCAAATGAAGTCCACCTCTCCCAAGGTCCATCAGGTAGATGGGTTACCGGGGTCCTTTAAAAGATGGCAAGGAAGTGGAGGCTCCTCCCACCTGGAGCAACAGACCAATCACATCCAACAGTGACACCAAGAGGGAGGGGCAGAGGTACCATGACAGCCAGTGGATGAAGATGGCAGATGTCCAATCCCAACCAGCCCATCCCACTACCATCATCCCCAAAGCACTGAGTGCCTTCCTGAGAGCTCAGCAGTAGGGTGTGGGAGGAGCCAGCTAGTCCGTCGCACAGAAAGAATGCATGTTAAAGACTGCCAGATGAGAGTTGGGGCTTAGATTATGTGCTACTAAATCAGGTGTCCATTTACTGTTTCTCTGGGGAAGCTACCGATCGACTCAGTTGCAGGGTATTGAAAAGGCATTTCAGATCAGAAGACATGGCCTTATTGTAGAAATGGGCACCATTTACTGTCCAGCACTTATGGTTCTCAGTGAAGGAAAACAGACAATCTGCCTGGCGCTCCAATAGACAGTGATGGTCTACGGTCTATGAAACCTTAGGGAGAAGAGCAGAAAGACTGTGGTTTGTACCAATTCCAAAGGTCAAAGATACAAAGTCCATTATTGCAGGTCATGTAACGAATGTGTAAATACTGTATGTAAAGAATTCCAAGTCAGAATAGATGTTGACACACTGACATTCAGGCATGTTGTTATGCATACTGCTCCGGAGAACATGCCAAAACATATTTTCACCTGGTTAAATGGCGACTTGACTCATGCACTTCCATCTCATTGCTCTTGAAATCATTGAGTTCCTTCCGTATGGCTGCCTGTAAGGGAAAAATAGACAGAGGCCAATAAAGTAACCTACAGTGACTCTCAGAAATATTCACCCCCTTGGACCTTTCCACATCCTATGTTACAACATCAAATCAAAATTGATTTAATTGTCAGGTTTTGCCACTGATCAACACAAAATGTCCATAATTTCAAATGGAAAATTTTCACCTAACACAAAACCAAGAACAATTGACTGCACAGGTATTTTCCCCTTATTGAATACTCGTTAGAAGCCTTGTTGGCAGCAATTACAACCATGAGGCTTTTTGTGTAAATCTCTACCAGCTTTGCACATCTGGACAAAGCAATGATTGCCTGTTCATCTTAGCCCAACTTTTCCCACAAATTCTTAATGGGACTGAGGTACGGGCTTTGACTGGGCTATTCTCCTTTAGAGTTGCTATAGGCCTCTTGGTGCCCTTCTCTCTCAGTTTTTGATGATAGCCTGTTCTGCGACTGGTGTCTGGATCAAAGGTTTGCTACAGGTCAAGACCTCTCCCTGGCCTTCGATATTTCGATGTGTTGGAGCGTCAGTGGCCTTTTAGTCCTACTCACTGTAGTCGAGCCACACAACGCAGGCCCCGTGGCATGTTACATTGTTGCACAAAACCCAATACACAAGACACAGTAGAATTTCACTTCATTTCACATATAAAAGCTTTGGACACACTTGGAATAAGCACCTCTGATTAAACAATATAAATGCTTCAAATGAACTCATCACAAAAGGTCACCGATATCTCCGGTAACAACATTGGAGTATTCTGCCTTTGGGACAATCCCCTCCAACACCAGCCGGTGAAGTCAGACAAGTCGTAATTAGTGGGGACGGTGCTGGAATTTCCCATTGCCTCATCCCCTTGGCAGAGTGGGATGCGACAAACCCGAAAAAGGCGCCGTAGAAGCCCTCACCTCTGGTGTCTTTAGACATTGTGAACAAACGTAATGTCAGTGGAGCGGTTAGTTAAGGGTGAGGGGTCCTCAGGCGCCATCTGCCCATCTCCTTGTTATGCTCACACGACAGCGACCATCGTGTAACAGAAGGCAGAGTAATTCCCCTTATTCCAAATTAGCATAGAACTCCCAGACCTCGCCACTTCATACCTAATGTCTGGTGAACAGTCTGGCACCAGATGGGTGCCAAACATCGGTGGCAATAAGGTAAATTTGCCATGTGCGTAGAGCGCTCGTAATACCTCAGTTGGTATGAACAAGCTATATAAATCAATTTAATTTCTATCATTATAATTAATTAGCGGCCATACATCCCCCCCCCCCCCGCTTGAATGGCCCTCGAGTGTTGACACTGTGGGTCCCGGGCCTGCTAGTGACGTCACAGTGGGGAAGGAGGGACAGAATTGCCAGCTTTTCTCAAAGGCGGTGCTCATTAATTCAGAACCACATTTCGACAGTGCGGTAGGATGACTTGTGAGCGTTAACTCTAAGGGCTGTAAAAAATAAAAATAAAATAAAAATGAAAACGGGGGGAAAACAAAGGAACGGCAGCCCTGGAACTGCTGTGAGGAGATCAGAATGTATCTCCTGGCATTATACTCCTGCATAATGCTTTTTTATGTTGCCCTGAACTGACGGGTTTTGATCCGAGGCCCTCTGCAGAGAGGGGCTGCTGACAGGAATGCTGTTGTTGTTACTGCTATCACAGCAGAGGGGGGAGCAGCAACGCAAACCTGCAGGCCTCTGAAGGCTGGATTTTCACATGGTGGGATCAACATGATAATACCTATGGACTTCTCCGTGAATGGCACCCTTGGCTTCAGACCCCATGACGTGAGCATGTGATTGACGCACTCACGGCGCTTACCTAGTAATGATGAGGATGATGACATTGGCAGAAAGCTGTCCCAAGTGGGAATTGGAGGCTTTAGATCAGGGGTGTCAAACTGGTTCCGTGGAGGGCCGAGTGTCTGCAGGTTTTTGCTCTCACCTTGTACTTGATTGATTAATTAGGTCACTCATTGCTTAGTTTCTACCCTCACCTGGGTTGTTTAGGTATGAACTGGGAACCAATTTATAGGAAAAAAGATAAACCTACAGACACTCGGCCCTCCGTGGAACCAGTTTGACACCCCTGTTTAGACTGTTAGAGCTATTTGGTAACTGGCCGTGTTTAAATAATTCAAGAAAAGACGTGCATGTATGTGTATGATTTTCAAGAATTTTGTCAATTTCTACAAATGTGTTCACTTTATCATTAGGGGGTAGTGTGTTAAGATTGATGACATTTTAGGAAAAGAAGCAGAGATCATCTACTCTTGTACCTGCCAATAGAGGATGTTGACAAGACCGTTCTGGTAATTTTGAGTAAATATCAGTGTCAACTTGGAAAGTACTGGCTTCACCCAGTGTTCATAATAAAAGCAATCAAAATGTTGGTCACACGCCCCTTTAAGAGACTCCCCCTACTGATCGGGGAAAACTGACATTGTCAAAACCTTTGGTTGGTTTTGATTCCCCAAAAAAGTTACTGCTTCAACCATTTAAACATACGTTATATCAATCAGAAAATGTCCTCGGTCTAGTGTTTTTTCTGCTAAGAGGTCTTGATATTTAAAACAAAATGTGATAATGGTGTATCCCAGCCACTGCTCCTGCCCGTCACCCTGACAAAGAACTTGTAGAAACACAGGGCAAGTCAAGTTTGGACACAGTTACCCATTAACACAAATGCATAAGTGTGTCCAGCAATAGCCATTTCTTAGTAATCAAGCTGTACAGTATTAGTACAGTGACTAGCTAACGTTACCTAGCCATTGTTTTAGCTACCATATTGACTGGTGGCACAGCACTCTACAACATAGAGCAAAAAATAATAGTGAAAAATACTGTAAACATGGTCTGCATTTTGTTGTAATTGGTAGTCTACTAATAATGACAAACATACCTAATAGATTTGCCTGTTCTACTGCATGTCTTGATGTCATTGATTGGCATTATGTAGAACCCTGACAAATGCACTTTTGGTTGACTCTTCTAAACACATCCCTCCAAATTACTTTTAGAATGGTATGAAAAGAAAGCCATACAAAACAAAAACCTAATCACAATGAAAGAGTAGAGGAAGTTCAAGTATCTCTCTACTTCGATAGCAAGGTCAGCAACCAGCAATCCAGATGAAAACTGGTATAGACCCATGAAGATGAACGAAGTAACCAGTCATGGAAAACCATATCCAAAACAACATCGGCAGCTGCTAAGCCAAAGCCTTACGTTCCACGACATAGAAGACTGACTAATAGATATGGAGGAATAAGTGATGTGAAGATCAGCTTTCTGAGGCCAAGTTGTGTTCCCCTGGGCTGCGCGTATGTACAGAAGCCTTGTGATTTTCTCTGTGGCATTGACTGACTTCAAAAGTATCTCTACATATAACACAACTGCTACACAGCTTCATAAAGGCCATTTGATGCCCGGCAAAGCGCGGAGTAAACATCAATTCAGCAACATGCCTTGTCGGCTGCTGTGAGGCGAGTCCAGGGTTTGTCTGCCCGCCGGTCATGCTCTGGTGCGTCAGACACCTCCACGTAGTCACTGAAGCGGATCAGGATCTTTGCCTGTCTCAGCTCCTCCACTGTGGGCCTCTGACTCAGCTGGAACAAGACAAAGGAACACATGATCAGTATGCAAAATGTATTTCAGGGCCCGTATGCAAAATATGTATATCCTTTTCATTTTGGCTTACAAAATGAAAAAGATTGTAGATGAGGTGCAGATGATCAAATGTCTGAGTACAGGAACGTATACATTATTGCTGCCATGGCAAATCTCTGGGACAACAGCAAGGGTGTTTGTGGAGACAGCAGGCACAGGAGGCAACGCTGCTATGCAATCTAAGGTGATAGGAACACACCCAACACCTCACAGAGGGGTGGAGTATCTGGCTTGGGCCACTGATAGACCAAGGACACTGAGGACACAATCTTCTCCTGAGGTGACCTTGGATATGTACTACTGTGGCAGTGAGCACCACTGTTTTCGCACCTTTATCTCCTCTCCTCTCTCCCAGAGTCATTGTTGTGCTGTTCATGTTGCGGTCTGAATATTCTGTCCCAACAACTTAAGAGAACCAAAATGAGACGTGGCAGTTGGCGCGTCGTGTGCCTACAGGGGAATGCAGCATTTTTCTAAAGCTGTTTTCATATAGTCTGAAAGAAATGGGCAGATCCACAGCTCTCACATTTTGGACCCGCCCCTCTCCCACATTACCTTTCGCGTTAGCCGTCGTTTAATCTCCCTCTTCTCCTCCAACTCCTCCTGCTCGTTGCGTGCTGTGGGAAACAAGGGGTGAGGGGTCAGCCCATGTCTCAGGGCACACATGGTGAGTGGGCTGAGCTTCTTAAGAAACAATTCAACATTACTGCAAGGAGAATAAACAACTAATTTACATAATGTAGAAGATTAAAATGCAGCGGCACAAATGCGTTTCTTGAATTTCCACCTCATCAAATTTCTCAAAGCGTTAAACTGTTTGTAATATCAAACTATTTGCATTGCAGAAACGGAAGATGGGAAATGGTATTTTTGCTCTATCCTTCATTCCCACACGGCTCATTCTTTTTTGTTCGTCAACGTGGGTTTGGTTGGCTCGTTTAAGGTACGTTCAAATAACAAATGGTTTGCTTCTGTGGAACATCTGGAATATTCATACTAAAAGTCACATACAGTGTTACTCTGAAGGAATGATCCCATCTCACAAGAGATTCCTCATCGCCTGTATTATGCCCCTCTACCCTTGGTTTGGTGTGCATTCCCAACAGATTGTTGCTTTGAAAAAGGCATGCCTTATTAATCTAATCTCCGGCAGGACTGTGTTGTCGGGGAGAATTCAAGGCTTCCATTTGTGGAGCCATATAGTTGCACGCACGCACGCCACTGTGGGACCAAGGCACTGGTGGCAAACCGGTCTCGACTGCCTGCTTCTCTCTGATAATGTGTTTGAGCTGAAGTATCTGCCTCTCTGGGCCTAGTTGGATTCCTGAGGGAACCGCACTGCCTCGCCTTCCTCAGAGGAAGGAGGGAAAACAGGCAAGATGTGTGCCACTAGCTGTGGAATAACTAGGCTTCTGAAATAACCAGGGTAGCTGTGGTTTGAGGCAGCTTGCGTAAACCGCTGGTATTACATGGTGAATAATACGCTACAAAGGGGTTCAAGTTGCAAGTTAGTTACAGAAGTAGTCACATGGAAAACATCACTGAGGTGATCATTATCAGTACATGTGTATATGTGGATGGTGTAATGATGGGTTAGGGAAGAGTGGTACATACAGTACTCACGTTTCAGGATATTCCTCTGTTCCAGCTCCTCAGCACTGGGTCGCTGACTCAATCGCCTGCACAAACACACAGACAAAACCCAGCACACATTGTCAAGTCAACCGTGCAGCAGACACTGTGAAAGTCAACTTGAAACAGATGAAACCCAAACCCGATAAGCCTCCTGTACAACAAACGCAACAAACTGTCCCCAATCAGTGTCAACTTGACATACAAGGTCTCTAAAATTATGAATAATGTCTTAAAGTTAAAATACCATTCTACAGATACAAATGAAAACGTGGATAAGTGTGTTTTGTTACAAGATAAAGTCATAAAATGACATAAGTCAAATCAAATGAAGAAAAAGGCTAGTTTCTTCTCATACCTGTCTAGCCAGTTAGTCACTCTTATGCTGTCACTTTGCCTTTAACAGACTCCATTCAGCCAGTGTTTTCTAAGTGACAGTTTGACTGACAGCGCTAGTGCCAGCCAGTGCCAGGCTGATCGCTATGGACGAGTTGGCACGTCAGGACGGGTGGCATTTCAGTCAGTACAGAAATCTACATCCAGTCTCTGCCAGAGATTAATAGAAAGTGACTGAATTCCAGACAGTGAGCAGAAATATTTCAGGAAAATTCTGTTTGCTGTGCTCATTCTTTTCTCAGGGTTATATTCTTTAGAACAGCACCAGTATCCTCAAGGTCAGAATACACATATCAGTGTCCTTCACTGAGATAACATTTACTTATAGACTGATGGCTAAAACTAATACATACAGTATAATACTATAACATGAATCAATCAATCTCACAATGTTTTCTGTTACTCCCATTACTATTGCAAATGCTGCCTTTTAACAGCATGTATAGTAGGGAAGATAATTTAATCCACACTTTGGCACTTCATATGCTAAACCAGCAGTGTAGCAATGAAAATTAAAGCAAAACTTACTGCTTGTCAGCAGGAACGTTTGACAGAGGACTCATTTGTAAACCTGAAAATTGTTTTGTTCAACATATTGTGAACCAAACTAAATGAAAATATGATTCAAGTCAGGAATAATAAATACAATAAGGATTTCCTTTAGGTGTAGGGGCATATTTATGCAATATTGTCTTTTATCCATGTACTATATTTTGTTCAGTAGAATAATTCTTATTCTTTGCCAATGGGCTACAATATATATGGGAACTAGTGTGCTTGTCATCAAGAAAACCACTTATACACTGCAAACAATGTCTTGTCAAGTATGTTTATCTTGTTTTCAGGTTAAAAATCTAATCCTCCTTAAAATAAGATACAATTTTCTTAACCAGCTAAATTTGTATTAGATAATACTGTTTGGCTTTGAAAAATATGTTTTGGATATTTCCTCAAATAGTTAGTTTCTTATTATTTTAAAAGACATTCTTCCAGAGTATTAATTCAATTTGTATGAATGAGATATAATTAGATGACCAGATCCTTTTTCGCATCAAGTTAATTGAATTAGTGGGACTGGTTGGTTAGTCTATGGTTGTCTGATGATGCAGACCTACACAGTGCTGACTTCAACCCAACCTGAGTCCGTATGAATGACCTCACGCTCGCCCCAAACAATCATCATTATGTTCGTCATTGTCCTTGTCCTCATTTTAATAGTACACTGCTCCAAGCATAGCTTTAACTGTAATGATTTTACATATTGAATTACGATAGGTCCAAAATGACCAAAATGTACAAAGATTAACAATATTTTTCATCGCAGTATGACAATAAGGACAGCGGAGATCATCATGACCCCGAAAGCACAAGATTACAACCACACATTTACATTGGTCTGCTACAAAGACCGACTTTTGAGAAAACAACACATGGTCAATAGCATGAAATCAGGTGTAAAGATGCAGACTGGCTCCCAAATGGTCACCATATGGTATCTGTCACATAAGGCACTACACAAAACCAAATCCCCATGAGCGTGGATCCAATGTAGTGCACTAAAGGAACCAGGAGTCATTTGGGACTCACAATGACATTGCTTAAAGGACAGGGAGCATTGTGGGAACATGGCAACATGTCTGGGGGACAACAAAGTGCCAATCACCAAAAGGGAACAGCAGAGGAGAACGCCTTCTCTTTCACATCAAACCATAATGTGCCTTTTCTTTAATGTTGCATTCCAAATGCCAGTTGCGACGTGATGAATACAAATTGAATACCATGACATGCTTTAAAATCCCTGATGAACACTACTTGGCTAATGGTGAAATACTATATTCCATGTAAAACAAACTTTTCTCATGACTGCATGCAAGTACACCCCCCTGGAAAGTAGTGAGATAATGCACAGAATAGTTTTAAGATTGCCATATTCCCTCTGTCTGTTCAAGCAGCATCTTGTCCACTGATGGCAGTCACTCAAACCATAGATTAACTGAAAAACAGGGCATGGCCATTTTCTGCTTGAAATTAAATGAACCGCTCCGTATGTTCAAATGCAATGTGAATCCACAGTGTGTTTCTGCTCTTATTATCACCCTGTATGGGCCAGTCAGTAACCAATGTGGTGTGTGTATGTGTACATGCACTCACATTCTGCAGGAGGATAGTAAAAGGTGTTTGCTTTTCTTGTTCCCGTAACAAAAAATATTTTCAGCAGTGGTATGTTAAAAATAATAACCGGAATGAAGGTTAGGATTGGGTTTTTGGCGATAAGGATGACAGAAGATGGGATATTGACTAATGTGAGAAATGTCGTGGTCCCCACAAGGAGAGTACAATGTCCTATGGTCCATGTGTGTGAGGGAGAGTATTGCGAAGGAGTGGAGGAGTGGGGCGGTAATGGCTTGGCACATATCAATGTGGTGATTCAGTGAGCGAGGGAGGATGGCAGGCAGTGGGAAGAAAGAGCGAGGGAGAGAGACGGAGCGGTGATGCATTGCTGAAATTAGGTCAGCTCAGTTTTCAGCACCCCTCCTGCTGAAATGGAGGGCTAATCTTTAAACGGATGGAAAGACAATAATACTAAAATGACAGGGGTTTTGATTTTACAAACAAACTAAACAGATTTACATTGTGCTTTTAAAAACACGAGAAGGGAGGTTGATGAGACATAGCTAGTTATGTTAGGAGGGATATCAGACCATTTTCCAAAAGTGCTCCACATTTGGTAGGTAACAGTAACCTGACAGCTCTAACCGACTGCGGAGGGAAATGAAAATTTCTTTTAAAACAGAGAGCTGTTGGCACTGCAGCAATGGGAAGGTTTACTAACATGAGAGGTACATTAAGGATTCTCTGTATGGGTATTTAACAGACCGGACACAGCTCTCGACACATGGAAACATAATAAAGACTGTGGGTCTCTGATAACAGAGCCTGTCCAACCTGGCAACATTCCTATCTGAAAGTTCACACTGCAAAAAACTTTTTTGCCAATGTTACAAGACAAGTTTACTAAATTTTCTTGTAATAAGTGAAATAATCTCGTGAAAATTGAAGAAATGGCACGATATTCAAGGCATATTTTCTAATCACAAGTAGTATATTCTAGCTGGTTAAGAAAAATAAAAACACATTTTAAGGATGGTAGGGCTTTTTAACCTGAAAATATAAGTCATATATTTTTTGCAGTGCAGCATGAGAAATGTGTCCTCTCACCGTGTGAGCTTGGTACCAATCTGCTGCCTTGACTCCAGTCTCTCCTCGTCTGTCTGCACTGGCAGGATGTTCTTCTCCTCCAGCTCTCTCTTAGATGGCCGGTTACTCAGCTTGACGGCCAACGAGTCCTTCCTCAGCACCTTCAGAGCCAGTGTACCTACACACATACCAAGAGTTAGTGGGACCGGATCCCCGGTAGCCTGCAGTGCAGAACTTCCATCAGTTGAACACTTTGAGCCATGTGCTTTTGGAGGACAGACACAAAACAAATATTCACAATCCATCCAAGAAAAGGAACCGTTATTCTACCGTGCACTCCATGGGAACCCCTTACTTGTGAAGAGTGAGTCATCGTCGTCATCTTCGTCATCGTCCTCATCATCATCCTCCTCATCTTTGTACATGCTGGGGAGGTCCTCATAGTCAGACTCATTGGGCATGTTTTCCTTGTCATCATCATCGATGACCACAGAGGGTGTTTGAGTTCTGTCCAGCAGACTACATTGACCAGAATGCATTGCATTGCTGCATGAAGTAGAGTGAAAGAGCAGGGGTTAGTGCTGACAATGGATAAGACAGCATCCTCTTCATAGTCTGAAACGAATCGTTCTGTTATTGAATGTGCTTTAGAGCCACTATGACCACGAGTCTACAAGTGGTTGACTCATTTCCATTTCCTGTGCGTTTCTTTGAGAAATGCCAATCTGTCTGGAATCGCCTCGACACATTTGATGTGCAAGTGTGAAGCTAGCAGTCTCTGTTTCTAAATCATGGGCATTAGCACAACAGGCTTCCTTGGAGCCATTGAGCAAGAGAGATTTTGCTATGCTGTATACCCAAACCCACCCCTAAATATAAAAAAATATGTATAATAGTTCAGTAATTGCTAGGAAATGTGTTTGTAAATATAAATGTATACATGCGGAAAATAAATTAGTGGCAACCAGCATAAAATTTGTGATCTGTGGCCAAACAGCTGTATTCCCAATGTATCAAACTCGCCTAGAGTCTGGAGACATGCATTGGAACTGTTGCTATGGTCAAATGAAAATGGCTCCCCAGCATTAAAAAACGACAGTACATGGAGAGTAGTACCTCATGCATAGAGTATGTTGAACCAGCAGCATAGCACACTGCATGCCACTGCTGGCTTGCCTCTAATGCAAAGCAGGGTAAGTCCTGACTGATACCCAGATGGGCGATCCGATGATGCTGGAACTAGTGTTGTGGGCCTACAAGGGAAACCCCCCCTGTGGTTTTAAGATGAAATCTCAATGTCTCAGGGCACTGAAGAGGACATGCCTTTGGTATGGTGCCTTCTGTCAGATGGGATGTTATGTGGCTGTCCTGACCCTCTGGTCACCAAAGGTACAATCTGCACTTACTGGAAATATTGGACCTTATGGAATTCAGAGGGGAGTTAAAGAATAAGGTAAAACAGGGGAGGGCAGCACTTTAAGACTGGACTTTTTTCATGAGTTCAAACAACATGTTTATACAGTGTGAGAAACAGCATTAGGATGGAAACTGTCACTATTTTAGAATGGTGTGAGGACTGCATGAACACCAAATACTTTATATTGCCTATATGCCATCATTAGTTGATCATACTGTTACTACAATACCTTTCACACCACTCAATTCAAGTGAAACAAGAAGTGGTCAATTATCTGGGTCAATGCAAGAGACCGGTTTGTCTACGGCACTCAGCTACTGAGTGTGGTTTTACACCAGATATTGGACAGCTTACACAGATGTGACACTGACGGGCAACAGGCCCCTGCTGGGTGAGCCCACTCGGACCATTCAGGACATCATAAGAGACATTCAAAGCAAACAATCAGAGGCAGTGTGTGGGGTTGCTTCAGAGGATCCTGGCTGAGAGGCAGTCTCATGCTCATGCATACATAAATCTACCTGAATAAAGAAGGGTAAAGTAATACAACAATTATTTATACACACTGGAACCCAGTCGATTCAAATGATTTCACTGACTGTTTTTATTATAAGGAAGATAAAGAATGCCTCACTCTTGTTTTTCCTGCTCCATTTTGAGATTTCTGCAGGAAAATGGTTGCATAAGCTACAGAGAACGAGGACAGACTGTGGCATCAGTTGTGGCATCAGTTGTGACAGGCTTGTCTCCAGAGGAGATCTGGGTGCCAGTTTGTGTGCACACACCATACACGTCAAAGTGGGCCAGGTTGTGCACACACCATACACGTCAAACTGGGCCAGGGCGAGCTGGGTCAGATCTCTACATCAGAGGCACATGGGGGTAGCCACATGGGGGTAACCACATGGGGGTAACCAGACCCGAATCACCAGGCAGAGGTGACACGACCTACAAACCAGCTAGACCTGCCACACCAAACACATACTGTAGTGAAAAAACATTAGATATCACCCTCTATTTTTTGGGGGATGTAAAGGCAAAAATCAGGTCAGAAGCTTTTACTTTTACTAAGATTTTGTAAACAATAATTTCTCTGAAAGAAAATAAAAACGCTACTCAACAAAATCAGTCCCAAAGCATGGTGCTGCTGCCAAAGTTCTTGACTAGTTATAGTGTTCTCTGGATGAAAAGCCTTGTTGGTTTTGTGCAAAATATATCTTAACAGATTTAATTAAGACTAGAAGACATTTTCCCAAAACTGTGAAGTACCCAGTCCTTGCTAGATATTCCTGCGCCTACCTTAAGGTTGCCATTGACCTCTAGGTAGCCTCACTGGGGAACTTTCTATTTAATTCTCATTAGCACAAAAGCTGCTCTTACAATAAGGCATCATAGTGGACACAAAGGGACAACACAAATGTCTCCATATTGCTTTTTGCTGGACCAAGTAAGCAAAGCCGGCCAAGAGTTAATGTCTCTTAGAGAGATGCAGACTGCCATGTGCGTGACCACTGTTCGATCCCAGCCTCCGATAGAACAAAGGATGCATTAGGATTTGTTCAGGATAGGCACAAACTTTGCTAGCTACAAGCTTCAGAAGCTATGTTATAGTATGGGTAAAAAAAAACCTTTACAGCTTATATTGTGACTATTTCTCTATGCATCCTTGCATGCTTTTAGGGGTAAAATAGTTCACAACCCCTAGCGCAGTAAGAGGGGTGTCCATGATTCTCTCGTCTTTTCACTAGATCAGTGCTTCTTAACATTCTCCTGGGGACCCCCAAGCCATCTCACAGTTTAGTTCAAGCCCTGAACTAGCTCACCTGATTCAACAGGTAAGGCTTTGTTAATTAGATAAAAAGTTTGATTCAGGTGTGCTAGCTCAGGGATACATCTAATAGATGGAATGGCTGGGGGGTCCCCAGGAGAGGGTTAAGAACCACTGCACTAGAAGAAAAAGTATGTTATTGTCACCTGTATGGATTGTTATTGAATCAATGACATTCACTAATGAGCCATGAAATGAAACAGCTTTGGCATTGTGAAGTTCATCTTCTCCAAGTAATAAGTAGATACTATAATTAGACATATCATTGGGTAATAAGCTATTAAAAACAGCCAGTGGCAAAAGCCATACACTTCATAGATGCTATTTGTGGTGGAAGTAAACTTAATAAGAAACATTAGTCAGTTAAACACAATGCATAATGGTGTCCAGCTAAATATTCATACTTGGTGTGATGTCAATGCGTGACAAAATTATCAAATGTCGAGCCCCAATGTCCCATGGGTCCCTACAGTAATCTTTCAAATATCATGTGTGGAATGTAGTGCATCAACCCTGTTA
Source organism: Esox niger (assembly GCA_016801105.1). NCBI lineage: Eukaryota > Metazoa > Chordata > Actinopteri > Esociformes > Esocidae > Esox > Esox niger. The sequence continues at coordinate 2,062 of JACXGJ010007154.1, read as the reverse complement.
TACCTGCTGTAGGTTTGGATGCTAGCTAATGTAGAGAACTATTTTTGAGAACCATGGAATTTCAACTAATTGGTTTAACAATGCAGAACACTCTGCACACGAATAGCTTAGTGGTTAAAGTCGTAGCCTGTCACATAGGAGACCCTGGTTTGAATCCAGCGAGGGCAACAACATTCATTCCTTCTAATCGCAGATAGGCCAATCTAGAGCAAGCCTGCCTGGTTCCTTTTCTTGTTTTACACAGGGTGTATAAGATGTAAATGTAATGACAGAACTGATGTTACATTGTACTCTTATAATCAAGTAGTGCCATCTATACCTGCCTGGAAAAAGGCCTTAAACAGCAGCTACATACATTGGTTTATTTATGAACAACTCACTTCTCAAGTCTCTGAAGATTGAAGGCCAGCGTCTTGTTAAGCTCCTCTATGATGCGGCTGGGGGCGTGGCCCTGCATGGAACCATACTGCAGCTGGAGCGGGTGGCCGTGGCTGTAGGTGTGTCCGTAGCTATGGTGGTTTCCGCCCCCCAAGAGCCCCTGGTGGAGGTTGGCTAGGGCTGCGAGCTGCGAGGGGAGTAGAGAACCATGGTGGGGGGGGTGGCCTTGAGAGGGGCACTTCTGCTTGGAGAAGTTGCTGAGCGGGGAGGGCGAGGAGCAGGAAGTGTCCAACCCCCCTGGAGGCACACATATCATCACCTTCTTAGGAGGTAGTGGAGGAGAGAGCTTCCCTCCCTGGCCTGGCATACCAGGCAGCTTCATCTGCTGGCAAGAGTCTGGACAGAAACCAGGGAGCACAGTTAGACAAAGAGACAGAAACAGGAAAACATCAATGTCACATCACTCGAATAGCAGTAGCAGAGAGAAGTATTTTGTGGAGTACAGTGTCTTTGATCTGTTAACCGTTCCTCCATGTCAAACCTGGTAAGTGATTAGAACAAATAGGGCATTGCATTACTTGCTGACCTGGGAAACCCAGTGCTCAATCAACATGACATGACTGGAGGGCACATCAGATACAGTATAAAGTAAAAGCCCCCGATCGAGCTCAGATTGACTGAGCAGAAAGAAAAACATTACTCAATTGCTACTTTTAGCTGTTCGACAACTGGGCACTGATAGACAAAAGGAGAGAGAGTACAGCTTAACTGGCTAGACTGAGACCTAATGACACTAATCCGTCCATTCACCCTTTGCACACAGGACAAAGTGTCTACTGACAACACGTTCAGGGTTATTAAACTCTGAGTAACTAAACGGACGTTCCCCACGTGTCTGTATCGAAGTGTTGGTACTCAGCATGCGGAGTGCCGAACATGATTACTCTGTGTAGAAACAACCTTTCCCTTCAGCCTCAGACATCTGCGCTTCGGACAAAAAACAACGTCCTTCAACACCCTCATGGGAGAGAATTACAGGATGCAAATCCGAATTCTCTTTGTCGAAGCTGATCAGAAAATCTTATCGTGGGATATCACGTGTCAGACACACTGGCATTTGAATTAGTCTGACATGACAGTGACAGGGTGCATGGGATTACCTGTGCTGTAGTTGGGGATTGTGTGGCTCGGGATCCTGTTGAAAGGTTTCGGGGGCAGCGCGGGGGGCTGTTTGTGGTACCCAGGGTGTTTGGATGGGTTGTCCTGAACTTCGCTGGAAAAACCAACAGATTTCACAGACGACTTCATACTAGAGTTTTCCTGGGCGCAGACTCCACTATCCATGGAGGATCGGAATTCCACGGTGGCTGGAGAGAGACAGAAACATCAATTTCTCTATAAATATACAAGAGACATGAAATAAAACGGCAGGTCGACAGAGGTGATGCATTGTTCAAGGGAACCTGACAACTACGGTACACACACACACACACACATACACACACACACACACACTGTGTATTCACGTAACCACACTATCGCCCCGTTGGAATTGTGATATATTGTAAAAGTGTAACAACATAGTAATACAGACAGAGGTACTAGAGTGATTAGGGTATAAATACTAAATAGAATTGTATGAAAGCAATGTCTTTCTACTCGCCAGGTTCATGAACAGGTTGCT
>JACXGJ010007153.1:0-31547 GCA_016801105.1 Esox niger | reverse complement strand
GGTCCAAAATACCTCCAACCAGAATCCAGACCCTCATAGGAAGCTATAGGAAGCGTTTAGAAGCTGTTATTTCTGCAAAAGGGGGATCTACAAAATATTGAGTTATTTTTTTGATTGTAGTGCCCAAATTTATGCACATGCCTAATTTTGTTCGAACAATCATTGCACACTTCCTGTAAATGGTATAAACTTCGTTTCATTTCTTAAATATCACTGTGTTTGTCTCCTATATGATATATTTAACTGATTTTTTTTATCCTAAGAACCAACGATTTATGAAGGAAAATCATGGACATTAACAATGTTGCCCAAACTTTTGCGGACCACTGTATGAGTCTGTTTCGAGAATTGAATTGTTTGCACCTGTGCCGGGAGTGGCAATGTTCCATTGTCATAATGTTGTACTGTACTAAATGAAAATATATAGAAAATCCTTTGTTAAGAAGTTAAAGAACAAAAAAGAGAGTAACTGAATATTTTATAACAAAGAATGGTCATTAAGAGACTCGTAAACATATAGTATAGCCAATTTGAGGTTTCCAATATTCTGTTGTATGTGAGTGAATATCTAATTCGAGTCTCCCAAGAACTTTTTTGTGAGGGAGCTGACAGGTTATCGGCTAATGCATGTGATAAGACAGGTGTGCTTTTCCCGATACTCCAGAGAAATACTTATTGTTGGTCAAGCGTGTTGGACTTTGGGGGCGCATTACTCCCCTTAGTGGGTTGCGATAGCGGAGGTTGACGAACCCATATATGCCAAGCCAAGGTTGGTCCTAAATTAGGATAAATTAAAATAATTCAAATGTGTAATATCCAAGAAACACTTTTGAGGATACCACCCCCAAGAACACAAGGCGAGGGTGCTAAAATCTCTATGCTGTTAACAGAGGTTTGAATGGCCTGCATTGAATGGGTGTTGGAATGAGTGAGAGAGAATCGTGGAAGCACGGATAACCAACAGTTGAATGTATGTGAATGTGTGTGAGCAATAATTATAATGATTTGGTTGTGTATTAGTCAATTTATCTAAAATGCCCGAACATACTTGTGTTTTATTTTATCTGTGTTATGATGAAAAACAGTAGCAACAGGCATATGCCATAAATAATATTGTTGGACTATAAACAATTTGTTCAATATATTTTTCTTGACAAAGTAGCCGGACATTTTATATCAAAAGGTTGCGTAACAGCGCTTTCTAGTATTTGAAGGATGTCCAGTATAACCAGTGTTTTAGAACTGAATCCACAACATTGCTGACTAGAACTTTGTTGTACTTCACAAATGCTTTATCGATCAATGCCATTTCCTATATTCCCCCCATGATATTAAAGTACAACATTCATATATCATAACAACAAGTCTGTACAGCATAATGGCTCTACCCATGTAACAATAAGAGAAGAAAAACAGTTTAGCAAGCTTATTTATCTCACATCCTAGTGATGTAAGAGGTTCACATGCAGTTACCTATGTATGCATATTAAAATTAAGGATATACAGCAGGGGTGGTGGTATTCTTTTCCTTCATGACACAAATTTGGGCTGGCCTTTTCTCTGGAATGACCCATGGGAACACCTGTTGACAGCACACTTGGCAAGTGTTACTAAGATGAAAAGGACCAACACTACAGCCACCGCTGGCATAATCATGTTCAGCAGAGAACCTCCCAATTTACCAAAAATAGATGACAACCATGTAGAAAAACCTAAATTATCAGGATTGTAATTATTGTATTTGGCACCTTCCTCACGGATCTTACCAGCTAGATCAGTCAGTTCTTTGGAATTATCAGGTATTTAGGTACAACACTCAGTTCCAATAACTGCACAAATCCCCCCCTGAGCTGACAATATATAATCGAGAGCAAGTCTGTTTTGCATTGCAACAGTATGAAGGGCAATCATTTCAGCTGACTGCAATTTCAGACTTTCAGAAGTCATATTAGCTAAAGCCTCCAAAGAGCTAGCCATACTAATAACTTCTCTCGCAAACATGGCGGGTGCCATAGGGAGGGAATGCAATAGCGAAAAACCTTTCCGTTTCAGTGATGGCTCGAGTATGTCGTGTTTTAAAAGGAAAATCTGTGCTCACATGTGGAATTACATAACCCAAATAATATGATCCTCACCATATAAGTGGATAGGCATTTGGACGACAAATAAAATAAGTTCAGTTTGGAGCAATCATGCCCGTAGTTATTAGGTTGCCTAAGGTGTTAGCATAAATACAGTTCCAGAACCATTATTGAGGATTATATTAGAATACATCAAACACTCAGGAATAGTACTACAATCACAAATAGAGAGGTCTGCTGTTTGGTTGCAATAACTTCGGCCTAAAGACACAAAAGCATTAGCATATTGTTCCGTTAGACTTTTGGATTGTTCTCGCTGTATGCACAACCATCCCCTAGGTGGATTAGTAACTACTACATGTGGCGAACGACACCAGAAATCAGGACTTTTCCTATCGAAGGCTGGCATATAACTATGATGCCATGATTTCACAGACACACCTAAAGATGTTACATGATCCTGGATGGAAATACATCCAGATCGATTAGGTTCCCTCCAGCAGGGGTCAGAAGCATTTGGTTGGCGAGAGTGCAAGTAGCTGTCATTAATACCCCAATTACTGTACAAAGAAAATTTGAACCAACTGAGGTCTCTCCAGATCCCTAACATTTCAGACTGATTGAATGGAATGACCTCTAGGGGAATACTTCCGTTAGCGGTGAACCGGGTATGGGTACAAATCCAACAACTACTCTGGTTAATCATTCTGGCAAATTGTAGGGAGAGGGCCAAATAAGTATTAATACCATGATGACCATCCTCGTGTCTATGAGCGCCTATGTTTGGGACTAGAAAACACACACGATTTTGATCCCTTTCTATGCATTTTCACCCGAGATAGGCCCCAGGTTGCCTATTGCGACCAGTTCTGTAGTCTCAAGGCTCTGCTCTTCGTCATGTTGTACCACCTTGCAATGAATAACATGTATCCACCTTGATTTACCCTGTACTTTCACTGCTGATCTAGTGACAAGTAAAACATGTTAAGGACCTTCCCATTTTGCTCCTAATGTCTCTGTAAGGTGTTTCTTTATCATTACCCATTGTCCTGGCACTACATCATGTCCCCCCTCGGGGGTTGTTCCCAACACTTCCTTGACCTGTCTGTCTGCCTCTGCTACTGATTTCGATTGTTGCATACAGTAATTAAGCATTATATCACTCATGATGTGTATATCTGCTTTTCTCAGGTCTAACGTGCCCTGGTAGTCAAGCTGTAAGTGTCTGAAGGGTCCTGGTGGGGCAGGTCCCCGACTTTTCCTTCTGTATTGTCCTCGCGGAGGCAGGTTCCTGCGTTCCTTGCCACTCACACACCCACTCGTCCCCCTATTACGCACCTGTTCCCGATCCACGATTACTCACCTGTCCCCATTTGCCCCATTACCAAAAGTATTTCCAAAGCCCTCTGCCATCCCTTCCCCGCCGGATCATGGTCGTAATTCACATGCGCCGATCTTCCACCTGTTCCAGACTACTCTGCCTGTCACCGATCAGTGCCTCCGCCACCTGTCTGAGTCTCCCTTCCCTGCCCGGCTCCGATCTGTGATGGAAATTACATCGATAAACACTCTTAAAGACAGAGACAAAATTCTCTTGGCACAATTAGCAGTTTATTTGCAAATATGGAAACGCGTCAAATGCTTACAGAATAATAATTTGAGGAGCCTCTAAAGTAAATTACATGAACAGCTCGTATTTATTATAGTTAAAAGGGGTGTGGCAAGATGCCACCCATCAATCTTAGGTCACACAGGTGGGAGGGTTGTCCCCCCACCTTATCCTTCCTGCCATAATGTTCACTGTTGTGTTTACCTAAAGGGCCAACTGCCCCCACCTTCCCCCAACTATCACATTCCTAAGGAACAAAGGACAGATACCCTTAATGGTTTAGCCAGTTGAGCAGATGGTCAGAGAACCTAATGATTCTCTGACTTAATACAGATGCATGTCACAACCAAAGACCAGAGTTACATACCATGTAATAGATAAGCAAACATGTCTCCAAAATACATTAGTTGAGAAATTGCCACAACAGATCCCTCTACCTGCCACTCCACCTCTGTCATTCCGATCCATGCTTGGGTCCCCACTCACGTCCGTGACAGGTTCCACCAATTTCCAACGAAACGGCAGATTATTTTGTCAACGCCAACGAGTGTATCTGTGTTATCAGGTATGGGAGGAGTGTGTTTGGTGCTACCCATCTAAGGTTGTATTTCCACACACGTTCTTTGTTGAGTTTGCATCCTGCAGACATCCATTCCCATACTTCATCTTCTGGTGCATTGTTCTGCATTTCTTTGATATATTGGCGATCTCCATGGTCTTGTGTCAAAACTGATGTCATTGAAAGGAAGTAGGCTTGAGAAACTTAACACAACACAGATGTGCTAACTATCTCTGAACAACAGACCATAGATAGGACGTGTTACCTGATACTAATGGACCCCACACATCCTGTCCATACCTTCTGCTAGGAGTCGCCCATGTGACTGTTATAGGCTTGATGGATAGGACCATTGATCATAGGTTGGAACATACCACACTTTTGTAAGATAAACCTTTCTTATTGGAGGGTATTTGACTGTGTAAAGGCTGGTTATGACCATTGGCCGCCTCCCTTGTATCTTGGTATAAAGATTGTGTTCATTCTGTATTCATTGGAGAGAGAGAAAGGAAGGAACTATGGAAGGTTAACATCGTTGTCTCATGCTGAATAAAGATGGCTCTCCCCTGACTTCTGGTTGCATTAATTTGTTCATGGATATCACATGGAAGCTGACATCATGTAACCATCTTTTTCAGCCACAAAAACATGTATGGTTGTCCTGAGTTAGGAATGCCCAGAGCAAGTACTGACGACAGTGCCATCTTCAGCTTGAAAAAGGCATCTTTCTGTTGTTCTATATGCTGAAAAGGATCTTTTGAGTCAGGGTCACCTTTTTTGTTGAGTGGTTGTGCCATCTCAGCAAACAAATCCACCTAACATATATTGTAGTTACACAGGCCCATGAAAAAAACGGCTGTCTTTATTGGTAGTGGACTCCTTTGCAGCTTGGATGGCTGCAGTGCGACTTTGAGTCATTTCCCGCTTCCCCTTTCAGACTAGCTGACCTAGATAGGTGACCTGTGGCTGCATGATTTGTGCTTTGTCAGGGCTTGTCTTGTGACCTTTTGCATGTAAATGGTCCAGCAAGTGTTCTGAGATCACGTGCATGTGTCATCTCATCTTCAGACGCCAATAGGATGTCGTCCACATATTGTATGACCACTGAGGACATTTGAGGCAAGTCTTGTAGGTGCTTCCGCATTGCCTGATGGTAAATGGAGGGGCTATTGTGTAGGTACTACTGTCCGTCAACAGTAAAGGCAAGCCACGGTCTGACATCAGGATGTAGTGGTACTGATCAAAAGCCGTTAGCCATGTCATTCACAGAAAAAACAGTGTTCAGGTGACAATGAAGCAAAAATAGTAGATGTGTCTGCCACCAGTGGGGTGAGTTTGGAAATTGTTTCATTTGTGTTCCTGTAGTCTAAAGTCAGATGCCATGCACCTGTTGGTTTTTTCACTGGCCTAACCGGGCTGTTTGACGCAGGATGTGTCTTTTCCACAACACCCATGTTATGTAAATCTCCAATAACTACTTTAGTTGCAGCCATGGTTTCTTTTCTGATAGGGTACTGATTTGTGCAAGGCAATGCTTCACCTATCAGGCGTGCAGGATCCATATCTAATTTACCACACTCATTCTTTTTGGTGGCCCATATAGGGTGGTCTTTCTAATTTGTTGTTAAGGATGTGGGCATCATAGTAACTCCAGCTCCTGTAGCCACTAAAAAATATATTGGGTAGTTATTCACCAGCATATGCACATATAATCCCATCAGACTTCATGTTTACTCCAGCAGAGATGGGCCATAACCATTAGTTTCCCTCCGCTGCTTCCAGCAACCTTTGCTGTTGCTCAGGAGAAAGTTCCTTACATTTTTTGCATTTGCATTGTGTCATTAGGATTGCTGTCCTCTTTCCAAGTAACTTGGTTTCTGGTTGAACCTGTCTTGTCCCTCTTCTTAAGACACTCATTCTGCCAATGACCAGGGATTCCACAGTAGTGACATGCCCCTGGTTTCTTATTTGATTTGTTTGGAGTGTTTTTAGATGTGTTTTCTACCTGCATTAGCCTGATGACAGGTGGCTTAGTGACATTGTGTTGATTCATGTCTCTATCCAGTCATGCCAGTCATCAGCTGTTTCTCCATATGTAGCTATATCCCAATGTTTTTCTCAGATCTTCATGTATGGATTGCATCAATTGATGAAGAATAGTGCAATTTTTTATGTCAGTGAGCGCACTATCATCCTTCACTCCAGGTAAACCACTGTGTCTGATCATAACAGCCCTAAATCGTTCTTCAAAATATAAGAATGATCCCTTTGGCTTCTGAACACATCTGGTTATCTCTCCCCAATTTGTGGTGACAGAGGTCAAGTCTTTGACATATGCCTGTCCGGCCTTCCATCCCCTTCTGTTATCTTGAACGTCCTCACCCAATGCAGTAACAACCTTATCTTGTAAGAGAATGGATTCACGGTTTGTCAAAACAAACCCAGGGAGTTGAACTCCATCCATAGGATGCAAATTGTAGATGGTCTTGTAGCGTTTATTAGCATCCCATGTCTTCACTCCCGCCTCACAAGGATGTTTTAATGTTTAGATCATTCATCAAGTTGTTTTGGTTCAGCAGGGTTATGATAGGTAATTAAAACCTTCTTTCCCCCATTGTCTGGTCTCACTAACTTGGACTTCACAGGTCTGACATTTATTTCATCATCAGCAGAATCGTCTTCCGAGTCTGAAGAGTCCCAATCCGGGAGGTCACTCCATGTCTGGTCCAAGATACCTGATGCTGTTTTTTCATTTCAGCTTGAGGGTACAATGGGGAGGGTGTTATCTTAACTGAGGGAGGAGCCACTGTGTCCACTTTCGCTCCCTTCAGCTTGTTCAGTTCCTCCTCCTTTTTCTGCCTCTGTTCAGCCAACGCCCATTTTCTTTCTCCTTTTTCATAGCCTATTTCATGGTTATCTTTAAGAAATGTATCATTCCTTTTCCTAATCTCTAATAATACAGTCAACAACCAGTGTGTTTTTGTAATCCATCAGACATTTAAGAGACATTCTAGGTCTTGTAACACACATGTGACAGTCTAGTAAGCACTTCCCATCCCAACAAGGAAGGTTTCACACTACCAATAGTGTACTAGGATACATATCACTCAGTTGCATATACTATCACAACATATAACCTGACCATTAGTTCTTTAAAATGTATAGATTCTGACTCACCAAACACTGTCACAGGATGAGGAAACTAACTCCCAAATGGGTGTGCACTGTCAGCAGTCTTCTCCTCTTGATATGGATGTTGACGAATTGGATCTCAGAACCAAACCTATCCAGGTCGCGGCCATCTCCAATATTCATATGGAGATAGCTACATTACATCAGTTCTGACACAAGACCATGGAGATCGCCAAAAGCCTGTGGGCTACTACCCTAAGAAATTGGATAATGTGGCTCTAGGCTGGGGTCCTTGTCTGAGAGGTATTCAGGCAACCTACATTGTGGTGTCCCTGGTATCACCACTTGTTCTTGACCAACAGCTTATCATCACATGCCCACATGCTGTGCACACTCTCTTGACTATGAACCGAGCTGCACAAGTTACAGCTGCACGCTGCAACAAATGGTCCACAGTCTTAGAGGTGACTAATATCAGCATACAGCGTGGTACACCCTCTAATCCTGCCACCTTGATGCTTCTGCCTGATTCAACATTGCTTGAACACGACTGTCGTGAGTTGGTTTTGGACCAGCGCTGTGATGAATTCACAAAAGTCCATCCCCGTGTGAATCCTGAACTTGTTTTCTACACTGAATTACTCAGAAGCAAGTCTCAGAAGCAGTAGCAGAGGCAGACAGACAGGTCAAAGAAGCATGGGGAACAACCCCCGAGGGGGGACATGATGTAGTGCCAGGACAATGGGTGATGATAAAGAAACACCTTGCAGAGACATTAGGAGCAAAGTGGGAAGGTCCTTACCAAGTCTTACTTGTCACTAGATCAGCAGTGAAGGTACAAGGTAAATCAAGGTGGATACATGTTACTCATTGCAAGGTGGTACAACATGACGAAGAGCAGAGCCTTGAGACTACAGAACCGGTCGCAATAGGCAACCGGGGGCCTATCTCGGGTGAAGATGCATAGAAACGGATCAGAATCGGATACATTTTTATGCAACCACTGCAAATGTCATTTAGAAAAATTGAGGCAGAATATCTACCTTTTCATAGAAACACAGATACTCTCACTTTCTCTTTGTTCTTTTTGCAGGCTATGCAGATTTAACACCAGACCCTTCGACAACACGAACTGTATCCTGGTCTGTTTTGACTCTACAAAGACAAAGTGACGTACGGGATCAGTGTCAAGACCATCCTAAATGACCAATGGACAGGAAGAATAATCTTTCGGTATTGTTATGTGCCAATTAGAACCATTGTGATTTTTATTTGTGTGTGACTAAATACCACCACCCCCACCAGTTTATCTTTAATTTTAATATGTATACTTAAGTACCCGCAAGTGTACCTCTTACGTCACTAGGATGTGAGATGAATAAGCTCGCTTTATTATGTTTAAAATGTTTATCTTCTTATTTTTACATGGGTAGTGTCATTATGCTGTACAGACTTGTTGTTATGACATATAAATGTAGTTCTGTAATGTCATAGGGGGGAATTGTGAGAACGCGTGTTTTTTCCTAGAGGTATACATGTATTTTATTTCTACTCTCTTATTTAGAAACACAACACAGAGTAGTACTCCGTTCTTGTGCTATATGAGGTACCATATCAAAAACATTTGAAGAGGGCCCCATACAACCTGATAAGTGTCTGTGTGTGGAGCCAAGATACCAAGAGGGGACACTACACCAGGCCCTACATGGTTAGATGTAGAATACATCTATATGATTGGAAGACAGCCAGATAGTGAAGGGGATGTGTTGATGAGGTTTAGTCAAGTATAAATATGCTGTTTAAGACAGAGATATTTGGTGAAGGACAGAGACATCTGGAAAGACCAAGAAGAGAGATAGAAAAAAGGCTGAACATCTAAGACAGACATGTACTATATTTTGTGAATAAACAACAAAGAATGCTTCTCCCCCTGACTTGGGTCCTTTATTATTCTGCAAAAGAGGCAGAAGCCAACAAGCCCCAAAACCGGCCTACTTTATCCATTGTGGTGGAAATTGGATACATGAAACAGTTAAGCCTTTACTATCCTCACGTTTCTAATGTAAGAAATAATGTAAAGATTAAATAATAAATCACTTGCTGAGATAGTAACAAAAAATATTCCACTATTCCACAAGGATAGGTTGATAAATTAACAAAAGCAGAAAGAAAGAAACCATTTGAAATGTCCCACAAACATCCCACTCTTTCACTCTTCCAGTTCAATTCCCAGTACAGCTTACAGTTACATTGCGAATAGCACCAACAGCATCAGTAGCCGCCTAAGCAGTGCGCTGATTTTAGCCACTTTATCTATAACTGTGTCGTTGCTTACAGACATGAGGATTTCCTTTTCGGTGCACATTAAAATGAAAGCATCCAAGTTGTCCTGACTCAATGAGCTTCATAGCCTTTTCTTCACAATTTTTAAAGTTGAGAAGCTTCTCTCACATGTAACCTGCGTGATGGACAAAGTCAAGAGAAACGTATATACTAACCCAATGACATGAAAAACATCTGTGAGGAGGTTATACTGTGTTACTATTAAATGGACACAAACGGCACTGTTTTTACAGGAGGAACAGGTCCTGCTTTCAAGATCCATCTCTGGTGCTTCCATATATGGCTGTCTGCCACTATCCTCCTGACCTTCCTGTGTCAACTCACCACATGTCCTGACAGTATAACCTTCAAGAGAGGACCTTTTCATTCACTTCCACTAGTATGCCAGGCTAGACAGCTCAGTTTTTAATGTGCTAACAGTAGCTCTATCTTCAAACCTAAGCAGACATTTGCTTATTTCCTGGAGTGCTAAGTTAGGGGGCCCATTTATCTTTATTTCAGGAAAGTTTTTTGGGGTCAAGACAAGCAAAATCTTAGGCATGTTTTGCATTTGCTGAAAAACTATCTATGCTACCTACCACAGTGTCCAGAATAATAATGCAGCATCAGATGAGGCTACTGGTTCATCATCTAAAAGCTCTCCTGGCATTATTTTCTTTTTTCAAATGTATGCTGGAAAATGCAAAGGAAGGTTTTAGCAATGAGGATAATCTCATATTTCAGAATATTTTTAATGAATCCCTTTGCTTTGACCCTCACTGTAGACGTCATACTTATATCTCCCTCAACAGCCTTACCAAAACACCCAAAGACCTTAGTGAGAGCCTGATCCTTAGCCCACCACCTGGTTTCCCCTATTGGGCTCAGTCTCCTGTGACATTTGTCCGCACTAGTCTCCTCCCAACTCTGCATATGTTTATAAGACTCCCTGAGAAAACTGATTCATCATTAATTAGTGAGAAGATGCACACTCTATAACACTTCCTGTTCTGTCTGTCAGTAGCAGATTTAAAACATGTGCATAACACCAGACATGCATTTGTCCTGGAGACTGTTCAGACAGGAATGCAGAGAACCCTTTTTACGGTCCCTGCATATTAGCTGCACCATCAGTGGAGTTGCCCACACACATGCCAATGTCAATGCCAAGTTTGTCTAATGCGTTCTTTAGTAGCTCTGTCAGATATTTACCTGTGAATTCTTCACAGTTCACCACAGCAACCAACCACTCATGAACTACATCTGTGACATATCTGACAATAATAGCACACTGGTGTCACAGATTTGGTTGGAACTCAAGCGCGGATTGGAAAAAGCGAGGGGAAAAGGCAGGCAGAGTAATCAGGGTTAGGCAGAGGATCGGTACACGGACTGGCTGTAGAGGTACAGACCTGGGGCAGGCAGATGAGTCAGAAAACAGTCCCGCCTCTCTACCCTCATCTGAAATTGTGCCCTTTATGACCTGGCTGAGATCATCCACAACATTCCTAACAATGTCCTTTGATAGCAGAGTCACAAGAGATCCTCTGTTTTGCACCAGTGTCTTGATGCTTCTTGCTTTGCTTAATAACACCGCTAATGTGCTGTTGAAGACACAGATCATAACGACACAAAAGTATTACCAACTCTACAAAGTTGCCATGAAGACGGCAGTATCTTCTAGTGTATAAGCTGCCTCTGCTTTTTCCCTTCTGTAACTAAGTCCACATTTGCCTATGACTTTTATCACATGAATTATTTGTTCCATCACCTGACGCTTCCTCTTCACCTGCAGATGATGTAAAGACATGTGTTTGCCAGCCAGAAGGCTTTTTATATCTGCCCTTTTAGCCAACAGAAAGTAAGCATCAGCACTACCTCTATGGATCTTACTTTTCTCATGCTCTTCTATCCGCTGATGAACATGTTTTCATACCTCCCTTTATGAAAGGACTATCGCTTGCAGCAGGTGCATATGCCATACACACAGATCAATACAGTGATTGGGTTTTTTCACTGTATGTCAAATACGTGCGGTTGGTGCCATGCTTGCTGTGAAAAGATTTAGCTAGTATGTGGTGATTTGTGGGCTGCTGAGGATGGTAATTGAAAAAAAATTCTAGATCCTGTGCTTGAGGATGAGCAACATAATCAAAATGATAGGCTTCCTCATCTACACTAGCATCTTCATGTGCCTCTGAGATCTCTTGCTGGGCTGTTGTCTCACTGGCTGTTGTCTTTATATCTCCTCTCTCAGCATCTGACTCACCTGTATTGCATAACAAAAAGGGCAGAAGGGCATATACCAGGGGTGTCAGACTCAGATTAGGCAGTAGGCCTGATATGTTGGAATGAGACCTCATGGGGGCTGTCATTGTCATGGTCATTCAAATTTTTCTTTATGCGTATCATATTTTGGTGATTTAATCCTTTACTACACCCACTTCTGAACAAACAATGCATATTGGTTTATCATGTACTGTCATATACTACTCCCTCTTGCATTAAATAACTTTAATTCATATTATTTACTCTGTTATCCTTGCTACCTGTTCCTGTATTCATTGCCTCCTCATTGCATATTTCGGGCTCATAATTTTCGTTCTTATCTGCTGCGCAGAAGCTACAAAAAAAAAGTTGTAAGAGGCTTGATCCGTGGAGACATTTTGCTGCATACACAGATCAAGCTTTAGTTTTGTTATCAATATTTGCATATTTGGTCTACGAATCAAAAGTCTATGAATCGCCACATATTGGGTGTTACAAAAAGGCTAGCAGGCAGAGTAGTCAGGGACGGACAGGACGTCGATACACGATAAGCTCGAACCGAACATAAACTTGCAAGTGGCTAGGAAGCGCATATGATTATAGACCATAATCCGGCAGGATTTTTGCTTGCTGACGATATTAGCTGAATAATTATGTTGCTAATGCTAATCATTAGGCCTATATTAGGCCAGTTGCCACTTGTGTTTATCCTCTTGAAAATAAATCGGTAAGCTTGGCACAACCCATGCAGAGGCTGCAGTGTCAGAATGCAGAACATCTGTAGCCTACTTTAAGAGAAGATAAATAAGATAACCTAACTAAAATGTTGAAAAAAATTATCCTCGACCGGCACAAAAGTCAAGCGGCCCACCGGGTTTTGACAAGTACTAAGATACAATGGGGTAAAAAAGTATTTAGTCAGCCACTAATTGGGCAAATTCTCCCACTTAAAAAGATGAGAGAGGTCTGTAGTTCCATTGAAAAAAATTCAAAAAAATCACATTATAGGATTTTTTAATGAATTTATAGGTAAATTATGGTGGAAAATAAGTATTTGGTCAATAACAAAGGTTCATCTCAATACTTTGTTATATACCCTTTGTTGGCAATGACAGAGGTCAAACGTTTTCTGTAAGTCTTCACAAGGTATTCACACACTGTTGCTGGTATTTTGGCCCATTCCTCTTCTAGAGCAGTGATGTTTTGGGGCTGTCGCTGGGCAACACAGACTTTCAACTCCCTCCAAAGATTTGCTATGGGGTTGAGATCTGGGACTGGCTAGGCCCCTCCAGGACCTTGAAATGCTTCTTACGAAGCCACTCCTTCGTTGCCCGGGTGGTGTGTTTGGGATCATTGTGATGCTGAAAGACCCAGCTACGTTTCATCTTCAATGCCCTTGCTGATGGAAGGACGTTTTCACTCAAAATCTCACGATACATTCATTCTTTCCTTTACACGGATTAGTCGTCCTGGTCCCTTTGCAGAAAAACATCCCCACAGCATGATGTTTCCACCCCCATGCTTCACAGTAGGTATGGAGTTCTTTGGATGCAACGCAGCAATCTTTCTCCTCCAAACATGACAAGTTGTGTTTTTACCAAAAGGTTCTATTTTGGTTTTATCTGACCATATGACATTCTACCAATCCTCTTCTGGATCATCCAAATGCTCTCTAGCAAACATCAGACCGGCCTGGACATGTACTGGCTTAAGCAGGGGGACATGTCTGGCACTGCAGGATTTGAGTCCCTGGTGGTGTAATGTGTTACTGATGGTAGCTTTTGTTACTTTGGTCCCAGCTGTTAAGGATTCATTTATTACCATTTGCTGATTTATCGATTATTCTGCTAATTCACTGTAATAAATGGACTGTTTAGACTAGGCCTATATTTTGCTTTAGACTGTTCATGGTTGCCACGTATAGAAGGAGACTTAGGTCAGCATGCCCCGTTCTTAGAAGTTGTTATGGCCTGGACTGGTGGCTCCAAGGTGAAGTTGTCTGTGTCTCCTCTGTTTCTCCAATTCGGTAGGACAGAGACCAGGGGTAGCTCAGGTTAGGAGGTCTGTTAACTATGACCTACAACTTTGGTTACAATGACAATGTAGAGTTCTATCTTGTTTTACGATTAGTATGACAACTTATTTTGTATGTATGTTACAGCATGAGAGATAATATTTGCAGGAGCTGACCGGGGGGTATAAAGAGGAGAAAGCCATAATGAAATGAGAAGCAGTCTGTCATGGCATTACCCTGTTCATCTTTTGTAATGTTGGGATGGCTGTTCCCGTGGATCCACGTAATTAAACTTGAAATAATCAACTGTTATACGAACGACTGAGAAGTTCTTTATTCGAATTAATCGCGAACATTTTCCATCTTCCACACAGCTCTCTGCAGGTCATTCACTAGGTCCCCCCCCGTGTGGTTCTGGGATTTTTGCTCACTGTTCTTGTGATCATTTTGACCCCACGGGGTGAGATCTTGCGTGGAGCCCCGGATCAAGGGAGATTATCAGTGGTCTTGTATGTCTCCCATTTTCTTATAATTGCTCCTACAGTTGATTTCTTCACACCAAGCTGCTTACCTATTGCAGATTCAGTCTTCCCAGCCTGGTGCAGGTCTACAATTTTGTTTCTGGTGTCCTTTGACAGCTCCTTGGTCTTGGCCATAGTGGAGTTTGGAGTGTGACTGTTTGAGGTTGAGGACAGGTGTCTTTTATACTGATAACAAAAAGGCGCCATTAATACAGGTAACGAGTGGAGGACAGAAGAGCCTCTTAAAGAAGTTACAGGTCTGTGAGAGCCAGAAATCTTGCTTGTTTGTAGGTGACCAAATACTTATTTTACCGAGGAATTTACCAATAAATTCATTAAAACTCCTACCATGTGATTCTCTGGGAAAAAAAATCTAATTTTGTCTCTCATAGTTGAAGTGTACCAATGATGAAAATTACAGGCGTCTCTCATCTTTTTAAGTGAGAAACTTGCACAATCTGTGGCTGACTAAATACTTTTGTGATCCACCGTACATCATTAAGCATTCTCACAAATACGCTAAAGTCCAATACTGGGATTGTCATCGTACAGATTCTCTCCTGTCCTGCGGTACACAAACCTTCATACATACAAAATCTTCATATCTATTCATTTAGGTTCAATCTTAGATTGTAAGGAAATAAATTAGTTTTCAATCAAGTTTCCATTAGTTCTTGTCTTCAGTTTTCTTTGTCTTGCATTAGTGATGGAAAGTTCTACTGTGTTGGAACCATGTGACCTGTCCAGTCAACTGGCTCGTGTTACTCTGACCGGTAGTGTTTGGAGTCCTTTAGGATTCATCTAGAAATGGAGTGTGAAGCCAAATGATCTGACCCTGGCATTTTTCTGCCATGTTAGTGGGCATGAAGATTTTTGAAGGAAGAGCTGATATAATGGGAATCTGCTAGAATGTTGACTTGGAGGTTCTCTTCAGCAGTTAAGGAGGGCTATTTTAGACGCTACGGGAGAAGCCATGGCAGTGCCTGTGAGCCAATGGGGAATGGGTGGAGTGTTGGGAACATGGGAGCATTTATTCCTCAATGTTTTGTGTTATTCTTTTTGTGTATATTGGACAATTATTAACTCTTATTTTAGGAAGAGCAAATGTTGTTTGCAAATCTCCTTGAACTGTAAGTTGGTCCTGTAAGTTGAAATTGCTGTTGCCATAAGCTAAATTGTAGTGCAAACAAGGGGACAATGTAATATACGCATATTTAGGAAAAGTCATGGAAGAAGGAAGAGGGTGTAGCTTTCAAAATGGCCTTGTTATTTTAGTTCCAAACTCAAACGGCAATTGGCGTAGGCATTTGGCGGTTCTAGTGTTAACATAGCACTAAACATTAGGTCCCTGAATGGACACAACGACACTGACAACTTCGAGCATCTATGAACTGTAAAATACACACTCTGAGGACTGTTCTTCGGAGAACGCTGAATGGACTTTGCTGAGAAGGACCCTGGGACCAGTATCTTCAATTTAGTTATTTGGAATTTTGATACCTCAAAAGATTTGACCGCAATAAGTGAATGAAGTAAAATCTTGTAAAAAGTAAAATACTTTTATTGTTCTCCATTTTCAGTGTGTACATATGCCAGGTGAATTCTAAGGGATGTTTTACAATACCTCAACCTTAAATAATTCAAAAATGTGTGTTTGGTACTAGACTGTAATTAAGTTTTCTGTGTTATTGAGTTGTTGCAGTATGTAATGCACTGTCATGTTAAGGTTGGTATTAGGATACAAATGGCAGAAAGGAATTAAAGGAAGCTGAGCACGTGAGGCACCTATTTCTGAAATTAGACACTCTGATGTATTTATTCTTTTGTTTAGTTGTACATTTACCTCCTTGACATCTCTCATTCTGCAAAACGTTGATTGACTGACTGATTTCTACAGTGAGCTGTTCCTTTTTTGCACTTTTTGACTATTTTACCACTTTTTGCCAGTCTACTGCATACTGTGGCAACTCAAAAGCACAAAGATCATATAAAGCTTAATTTTTCAAACCAAACAGCTTTAAGCTGTTTTTCATATATTTAAAAGAGATGTTCTAGTACCATATTAGCAATTTGGCATAATCACTCAAGGATAAGGTGTTGCATTAATGGTTGTTGGAAATTAGGTCTGTGTAGATTTTATCAAAAATACTTTAAAATGTTTTACATCATTGATGTCCCGACTATACTTTGAACATTTGAATACCACGTTGATGAATAAAAATAAACATTTCCTTTCAAAACAGCAACATTTGTCAATTATTCCAAACTTGTGGACTCCAGTGTATAACTTTTATTGTCTTGTTAGATTTCAGATCAGTTCCATGGCTAAAATAAAGATTTCCCTGAAATTTATTTCAAATTGAGTAACAATATTATTTGTTTTATAGATGCCACGCAAACTTGGATTTACGCTGTTCTGTATGTGTTTGTGGGACTGTGTGTGGGGGTCTGTGTGTAAACACATATTGTTATTTTTATACAATCTTCAAAGTGGAGTAAAACAAAAATGGAATTTGATTCCCTTATTAGAAACTTGCCAAATTATAAATAAAAAATATTTGACATGACTTCTGGTAATGGTGTGATTGTTATTAATGTGCAGATGTAACATCTCTTATTTATTACCTACATTATCTAGCTTGCCTAGTTTTAATTTTAACTTAACCTTTCAAATTGTAATTTCCATTTTCAATGTGTAAGCTATTCACTATATAAGATGTCTGAGTTTGACATTAATCTGCTATCTTTTATTCCTTTGATGCTGAGAATGTGCTGCTGTAAAAATCTTAGCATTTACGCAATCAAAGTCAATTGACAATGTGTGTCATTAGGGTTTCAACAGTATTCCATAATCCTATGACGTTTGTTCCAGTTCAATAATATTATTCTACTGGCAAAAAACTGTCATTTTTGCTAATTCCTGTGAGTTAAAATAGTGTAAAAGTACCCACATTAATATAAGTGTCAAGAAACACAACTTCTGGTGCAGTTGCCTGTGAAGTTGGAGTTTATGAAAGTTCACCACACCCATCCCTTTTGACTTAGTCTTGAAAATCAGTCCATATGTGTATCTCCTCACTATGACAATTTTTGCCACTGAGACCCAAAACATCATGGATTTTCAGCCACCTTAGATATTTTGAAATACTCCTAAAACACTACTCATTTGGCAGCAAATGACCATTCTTGATGTAGTTTGACATTTTGCATCTTTGTGTGAAGATCTTCAAGTGTTGTATGATCCAGTCCAGCATGTAAAACTACATAGAGTCACCATTGGACAGGAAAAAACATTGGGTTAATGTTTGTACACATGTACAGTTTGTCTTTTACCCTACATATCATATTGCAATATGGTATTATTATGCATAATACCATATTGCATAATTTGCCCCCTGCAGCAGGAGGAAGGGCAGCAGAGGGCGCAGTTGTCACAGCAGATTTAATTGAAGTTGAAAATGTAAAGACAATAGCTTAGTTACAGTAGCATATACATTCCAAGGGTTTTCAAAGTTTGAATGTAATATTTAATGCAATTTTAAGACTCATTCAATGTTATGAGAAACAATGCCAAAAACTATACTCTCAATACAATACAAAATGACATGCACTGGATCCATCCTTACGTTAATTTAAGTAAATAAACAAAACTAATATTCATGAAGAACCATTTGGACCTATGTTAAAAACAATAACAACTAAATGTTACATTTTGTCATCCAAATGGAGATGTGAATCAAAGTAGTGATATTGTTTTCCACAGGGTGGCAGTCCAATACCTTGTATAATGAATGCCAATGCAAAACCATGGCTTGACTTGTTTGCACACCTTAGATATTGCTAAAGATGCAACTTAAGATAAAGTCAGGGTAAGAAATTGATATAAATATGCTATTTATAAAATAGTAATTCCCTTTAAAATTATTTGAATTTGAATGAACGTGCACAGGTGGACTACCTGTGGAGATACAATTGTGTCTTTCTTCAAAGCAAAACGATCTTTTCAATCGAAAGTAATTGTTCTGAAAAAATAAAATAAAAAATCATGTTTGCAATAAAATATTTAGTGATAAAGCGCAAAAAGAAATATTTCAAGATCAAGTAATATATTTGAAAAGTTATTGAAACATTAGTTTTTTGTAAGCATTTTGATTCCATTTCATCCACAACATTTTTTGGGTGTTCGGCTACAACCAATACTGTTCAGCCTTTCTGACACAGAGGACGTTAAACATGACACCTACAAAGAAAGACTGTGTGATGATGGCATCTCTGATAAGCAGCACTGGGCTATCGTGCTGTCCAACTTATACATAGCTAGTAGTCAGCTCCAACAATTCACTGTCGGTTCATAATATTCTACAATAATACATACATACCATAACATGATACATCATGCAATTATTATTCTCAAGCTAACCAAAATCATTTAGCCACTAACCCATGTTCTTGCTTGTTCACAGCTGAATTCATCCAACTCTTTCATGGCAACTCATCAATTGACCATGAAAGCTGATGTGACTACCAGCAAGCTCTTTGGTCTTGTAGGAACATCCCCAACATTAACCATTTTGACCCCGGTTCAGGTCACCTCTCAGATGTTCCAATTTTTGCCTCAGAAATGTGTATCCACTCTGTACTTGTTAGCCATCATACGACCAATTATATCCACTCAGTAATACAACGAATCGCGTATATTCACACGAATAATTGTATTATGTGACACTTTTATAATGCAATTGTTTTCTAAAGAATTATATAAGCAACCAAACAGGTGCATCTAAAAAAAAAATCATATAAGTTATTTTTTTTCCAAAATCAAATCAAAAAGTGACACCTTAATATATTTCAGATTCATTACACATAAAGTGAAACATCTCATGCCTTTTTGTTTCAATCTTGATAATTACAGCTTACAGATCACGGAAATCAAAAAACCAGTATGTCAAAATATTAGAATAAAAAAATTACAATACAGAAATTTTGACCTGAGAAAATCTCTAATCAGCTAATTAACTTGAAATCACATGCAAGGGGTGATAAAATGAGAACTTCAAAATGGTCAGCATAAACCAAGAAACTGGATAGTAATCTCCCCCCCGCTAATTGGCCTTTGACCAATTATCTCTGAAAAGATATCTGATATGATCGTGAAAATACCAATTAGTAGAAAGAATATCTGATATATCAGACTGACTGCTTACAAACCTAAGCATCCAATTGCAGCAGTGTCAATGCCAAAATGGACACTAACTGTAATGGCTATAAAGCAATGCAATTATAACTATAAATGAAAATTACAGTATAAAAATTTGAATATCTGTGTCCATTTTGGCATTGACACTGTGTGGGAGATGAGTGACATAAATCCTAGTATAGTTCTAGTCCACCTGTTGCTCAGAATGTGCTGCTGCTAGTGTATGCCTGTTGGTTTCAGAACAAAATAGCATGAACTCAAGTTTTGGCAACAGTCTCTTCACTGTTCCTTTACCACATTACCATCTGCACAGTTGGTGTGTGGGAGAGAATATTGTCACGTCCACAGTGTTGAGTGGAATACACAGTGAATTGTTAGATGAAATGGTCACGAATTTACAGGCACTGTAATAGATCAATCTGTGTTTTAATCAAAGAATCTTCATTATCGATGTAGTACTGTATTATGACATAGTATAATAGGCCTACGTATTATAAGTGGAGATTAAGTAAAATGTTACGGAAACAAACTAGCCTAATGATTACATATAAATTATTTACCTCCTACATCCTAGCCTTTAAGAGCCCAACAAGGACACTGAGCATTTATAAAAAGTAAATAGAAGCTTATTTTGAAATGTAACCTACCTGGGTTTTTAATAACTTGGATATAATAGATTATCAGTCCTTGTATGCGTTTACATTTCTCTAACTGCATTTCTCAGCTGTTATGGATGGGTGCCTGCTTTTTTATTTGTCTAACTGCAGAGTGCCCCTTTAATATATCAGAGCTATTATGATTATATAATCCTGATGAGGATATGTATATCATCTCCACCCCATAGTCATTATCTCAATTAGATCAAGAGCTCCCTGTCCCCTGATGCCACACATTAAAAAATCCTGACTTCACTCTTAATTAACTCAGCTGAAATGCCCTGCTTGAATTCACACAATACTGTTTTTTACTGAGGCTTTATACACTCAAAATTCCATAGCTTGAGACCCGAGCTATATTCTGCAATTTCTGAAGTATTATACTGATCAAATGTAATAAGAAAGTCCACTTGAACTTTAAGAGTATGCTCACCATATCAAGCCACCTTCAAACTGTTGTCTAAATTGCTGCAATATACTACAGGGTCTGCCCCCACCACTCTTGTATTAGCAATCCTAATACCCCAGTAACCAATCACCTTCAGAACCACAGACCTATTCATTTAGATTCCTTATGCTATATTTAAGCAATGATTAATACGACCGGTGTACTACGGCTAAAAGTGGTGCACATGCACAACATATCTTATCTAAGTGTGCCTGTACACAGTGCTTAGCAGTGTTTTATTGGCAATATACCACCAACCCCTGAGGTGTCTTAGTGTGTTTTTAAATTGGTAGCATTCAAGATTCAAACCACACAGTTAATAATGTAGTATTAATTGGTATATGTGAACCCACAGGTATTATATCAAATCATTATATAGTTATAATGGTAGTAGTAATTAGGCATCTCAGGGGTTTGTGGTATTTTGTCAATAGGTCAAGTGCTGTATTCAGGCACTCTGTGCTGCATTGTGCATAAGAACAGCTTTTAACTGACGTATATTGTCCATATACCATACCCCTTCGCCATTGTATATTAAAAAGTACATAATATCATTATCCTTAAAAAGGCCACCAAAGGTTTATGTAGGTCTATTGTGGACTACTAACTCCTTCATTCTTTAAACTAAATGTTTACCCACAGCTATCAAACAATAATTGACCTACATATGTTGTTAAAATACTTATTAAGAAAACTAATTATTTCAACTGCAGAAAGTAACTACTGACAGGTTATTTCCCACGAATTGCCAAATCATGTATCGCGCATTGCGTAATGGATGATGGTGACGAGAAAAGAATAAGCATCCCTCCCATCAAACCATACAGCCAGACACTCTCCCTGTTTAGTGGCACTGCGACGTCGACGCTCCAATTGCTTTTACTTTGACGGACACAGCAGCCGCGTGGTAATACTTTTACATACGATTTGACAACGAGTAATTAATCGTAGTCAAAGCTGCTTTTGTAGGTGTGCGACTTGGAAGCAAAACAATACGTTCTGTAATTTAAGCACACTAGGTTACATTGAATATTAGGTTGACAGACTTAGCACACAGTAGTACATTATTATAATACCTCGCAAGACGTTATATGTAACGTTTTTTGCTTGGTGGACGTAGGCTACTTGATCAGTTTTTCTCTCATCGACATAATTCGGAAAAATCAGGTGTGAAGATGGAAAATGTTACTGAAGGTCAAGAGAATCAAACTTTGGGGATTTGGATGGACCAAGGAATCGAATACAAAGTGGTGAGCACTTTCGTCGTTGTTGTCATATGCACTTTGGGGATAGTTGGTAATGGTATGGTGATCTTGGTGGTGCTTACTACTAAACACATGAGGACACCCACCAACTGCTACCTGGTGAGCTTGGCCTTGGCAGATCTCATCGTACTCACTGCAGCAGGCTTACCAAATATCACAGACAGCATTTTCGGGACTTGGGTGTACGGCCACTCGGGATGTCTTTGCATAACCTACCTTCAGTACTTGGGAATCAATGCATCGTCGTGCTCTATCACTGCCTTTACCGTCGAACGGTACATTGCCATTTGCCACCCGATTAAAGCCCAGTTTCTGTGCACTCTTTCCAGAGCCAAGAAGATAATTTTGTTTGTCTGGGTTTTCACCTTACTTTACTCCGTCATGTGGTTCTATCTATCAGATGTCAAAGAAGTAGTCTACGAGAACGAAGTGACTATCGTGACATGTGGCTATAAAGTTACAAGACAACTCTATTTGCCCATTTACTTTTTGGACTTAAGCATTTTTTTTGTTTTGCCGCTTATGCTGGCCAGCATTCTGTACGGTCTAATCGCAAGAATCCTCATCATGAATCCGTTACCATCTGACCATAAGGAAAAAGAAAAAGATGGAAACCCCAACACTGCAACTCGTTGTAAAAACTCCCGCCAAAGAACTACTGCTGCTTCCCGGAGGCAGGTGAGTAGCGGGATCCTAAAAATAATGTGAGCACCAATCTATTAGCATTTACTAATATACTGGCATAGGATACAAATGTTGCCCATTTGTGTTAACAGTAGCATACATTTGTTTGAAATATTGCTCAGTTTAAATAAACCAAACAGCAAATGTAGGTCTATAACACAAGTAAAAGTTCACATCAAATAAACGTCTTTCTGATGATTAAGACCCGATATACCTAAGCCTACTTCAATCACAAACTAATGTGACATAGTTAGACCCGTTTTTTGCTAAAGAATGATGCAGCCAAACTCCCTTTAGTCAATTATACTGTTGCCTATGTGCATTACGCATTTCAGCAGATATGCTAACGTCTGGGGATAAGGCCCCCCAGGGGTATTTTAAACCGAATTAAGAGTAATTCCATATTTAGGTTTCAAAATCACTCTATCAATGTCATCTATTTAATTTAAAGGAATTTGGCATTATTTAAGTGAGTTAAAAAAATGTAACCATGATATTGCATATTCCACATAGATGGGCATTGCCCCACTAGAAAGAATCTGTGCCCCCATTTTTGTTTCCCCTTTTGTTATATTTCAGTAAATGTTTTCTTCTAATTTTGTTGTATTTTACCAATATATTCCCTGGGGGCATTTTACCCCAAAGGAGAGAGGGCGTTTAGCCCCAAACATGATCACCGCAAAAAACGGGATAGTGATAAAAAAATATTGCTGTCTGAACAAGTGGTAAGGCCTTCCTAATGACAAAAAAATAATCTGTTTAGAGGTCTAACTTCACCACATCACCTAACAATGTTTGAAATGACCAACATTTTGATCAGCTTCTGTCACTATCTTTTTTTAGTTACTTGCACAGTTGGGATGGTTCTTTTGTATTCCGTATTCCCACAAGCACCGAATTACGTGTGGGGAACATATATGTTGTGTAAAATATAAAGAAGGGGTCAGGATTTTGGTGAGCTTCAGCCCATTTTTTATTTTAACATGAGTTGGGCCTGAAGATCAGATCTGCCCATTGTAATGGTCTCTAAAACAACCATTAGTACAAACTGTAGTATATACAGATAGATCAACATCCCGTGTTTCACATAAGGTGTGTATTCCACCATAGCACTACTACAATTATCACACATCGAATGAGCAATGCTATTATTCTGATGGAACAAACAATGCCTGGGGTTGATGAGACATTATGACTAGGTTGATTATATCATGGTTGGGTTTAAAGTATTGTAAAAAAAAAAATGTGTATGTACCAATATAAAATCAGAATGGGTAATTAAAGTCAGCATTAACCACTGAGTTGCATTATATGGCAACACGTTACAAACGTAACCAGAAGGTAAACTGTTCATTGACAACGCTGATTCGTTGACAGCATAAGATATTGTATTTCTGGTTAAAATAAACATTTTAAAATACATCTTCTTAAAACGTACACCCATTAATGCCAGAATGTAATCCACACATTGGTAGAAATGTTTAACAAGTAACGGTGCTTGCAAACTGCAGTATTTGTGAGTTTGTGAATACTTTTTTGTTTGTGTGTGTACACTGTGTTTGTTAAATGTTGTCTGAAGAGATTAATGGTTATATTTAGACAATAGCCAGCATTTAAATGTAAGCAGTTGAGCTTGTTGTTAACAGGTCAAATGAAATTACGTGGCGTCACCGCAGAGCCATGATAACTAACATTAACTGCGTTTTTACCAGACAGGAAGTACTAATATATTTGGTTGTCAAACGTCAACAACTGTCTGAACTAACTAGTTAAGCTTTATCCACAATATTAATCAGTGTAACCGGTATAGTGTGTATAACTAATTACAGTTCTAACGTGAAGAACTATGACGTATCACCACTGACCAACGTGAAGAACAATGACGTATCACCACTGACCAAGTTAAAAGGCGTTACCTTTTGGAGGTGCTCGGGGCTGTGTTGTCAAGACAATATTAAATCCGTGGCTTCCACCTAAAAAAGCTGTTTCCAGCGCGGAGTAAGCTGTTTATATAGTAAGTACAAGTTTTTTTTTAATTATTAATTTGAATTGTGTTGCAATTTCAAACGCTAAGAAACGACACATTTTAACGTTATAAGAATGTATAAAACAATTATACAATGGATCAATCCATGTGCTTTTATCTATCTTTCATATTGTCTGTTTTATATCTCTAGTTTGGGTTGATTGGAATTAAACTGTGTTCGGAAAACACATTTTTGGGCCTTCAAACCTAGGTTAATAATCAGCTTTAAATACCTGTATACGCTTGGTCTTCGGTTTATCCACTTTGTATTTATTCAGACCAAGTGACCAGCATCAGTATCAGCTGGACTGTGCGGTTGTGATATTACACATATACTTTTTGTGTAAATCTAATTATTCACAGACATTTTCAGCCTTGTACTAAAATGCCATTAACATTGTGGCAATATGCATACAGCTGAACCTTTGTTCTCTATTTATCAACCAGCAGATTGAGGAACCCGGTGATGATGCAGGCTACATCACCATAATGGCTTCAGTAACGGACACCCTATCTTGTGGCTGCACAGCGTCAGCCGATTTTTGGTTTATTGTTTTGTTTCTTGCTTGAAAGCTGAAGGTGATACTTATTTTACCGTCAACTCATCAAAACTGTGATATATGTAAATGTATGTTTGAGATAGAATAATATTTTAACCTGTAAGTGGATTATTATATACACAGAGAAATGCTATAGAAATGTCGAAAGATAGTGCTAACAACAGACCAGACACGGAACAACCATCAACATCTACACATAATCAACAGACCACACCCCAAAACAAAAATGAACCGACCATTACTTTGTTACACAGCGATACAGACATGAATCCGCAGATCCTAGATTTGTTAACCAAGCCTAGTAGCCCCCATTTTTTACATGATCTAGTGTACTCTCCTCAGAGCTCTCTGATGCCAAGTCATTGTAATGATGGTGATGTTAGAGTTGTACAACGTAATAAGTTTGACAGCGTTGAATTACGACAGTTGATACATTTCCAAAATACTGGTGAAATTGGTGATTTTGGCACATTCTATACACATCATTATGGCAGGCTTGAAAACTTTGATTGTTACTTTGATAGTAGACTTTGTACATGGGCCTGGTGATTTTCTACAGATTGAGTTGATTGGTGAATCTCTGATATCCCCTGCTGTACATGTGATGAATATAATGAACACACATTTGGTCATTTACTTGAAAGTGTTATGCAGAGTAATGCTGAGATTATGATTAATGAATCAATACAGCTGCTGGTACAAATTGTCAACAACCGTGAGGGTGGTATACCCGCGGTGTAAAGCTCAATCACTATTGATAGATCATATTTTCAAAAAACAGAAGGCCTTTATATGTGGCTTTGAATAATGATTCTTCATGTTTTTCCATTTGATTGATCGGTATGTTGAACCCCCATTACACATATGCTGAGGCCCGGGTAATGTGGAGGTTGGTTTAGCCTTAGATGATTGTGTGACATTAACAGATGTTGTACAGTTTGAAGAAATTACAGGGTGGAAAATTGTTGTCTTTCATCAAACCCGGGATAGTCACTTAACCAAGTTTCGAAACAGCGAGGACACCCACCCTAGAACCGTACTTACACGATAACCATTTCATTGCTTCCTGCCAATGAATCTGGCGGCTTTCCCACATGCTGTGGGTTTTAACAATTAGAAAAAATGCTACTTTTCTTACAAGTTTATCATCAAGGAGAATGAGAACTATGTTGACACCCATCCGGAGCCACATTACTTTGGTGTGAATACCATGATGGCTAAAGAGAGAAATGAATTTTTGCAATGGTACAAAACAGTCTCCACAGACACCTTTGTCATGAAAAAGGATTAAATAAAGGCTTACTGTGTGAATGATGTCGTCATCTTGAGAGAGGTGACGACATCAGCATGCCCTGATCTGGGGTGAAATGAAGATCAGGGCCTACTATGTTGATGGATATGCTGAACGCGATGGTGTGCATAGTGTATGAATTTCTAGGCTGTTTCTGGCACGGTCACCCAAAGTGTAATTGTTCCACAAGCACCAACCTGTTGACAATGATTCAGTACCGGTTGATGCACCAACAATTGCTGACAAAGCTTGAGGCTTTAAAAGAACAACACAATGTAGATGTTCAATACATATGTCACGCCTGCGTCTCCACGTTCTCGTGGAGGCAGGTCCTCGTATTCCTAAGTCACTCACACACCCACTCATCTCCCTATTACGCACCTGTTCCCATTCCACAATTACGCGCCTGTTCCCAATCCACAATTATGCACCTGCCCCCAATTGCCCCATTACCAACAGTATTTCCACAGCCCTCTGCCATCCCTTCCCCGCCGGATCATGGTCGTAATCCACATGCGCTTCACAGCGATCTTCGAGTCTTCGTTTCGTTTGGATCTCCTGTGTACCAACTCGTTGCTTGTCCCCGACTACTCTGCCTGCTCCCCGCCTATTCTTCTGCCGTCCGCCTGTGCACCGATCTACCGCCTGTCCCCGACTACTCTGCCTGTCACCAATCAGTGCCTCCGCCGCCTGTCTGAGTCTCCCTTCCTTGCCCGACTCCGTTCCCTCTACCTGCCACTCCACCTCTGCTGTTCCGATCCGCGCTTGGGTCCCCACTCACGTCCGTAACAACATGGGAGTGTGATAAGAATCAGTTAAAACACATCTGCATATTACCTGCTTTCTTGAAGAAGGGGAGACAATTCAGCAGTTTGTAGTCTAGATCCATTCTGCAACAACACAAAGTCTTATCCAAAATAGGCATCCAAACAATCTTTTGAGATTTCAAAACACTAGACACATACTTTGGTATTGTAAGGGCTACCGTGTCCCCCCCCAAAAGGCCTTCATCACCCTGTTTCCCTGGTGTAGATTATGTTCAGAATCTGAAAAACAGGTAACTGATTGTTCACATACTGATTCAGAAAGAACTTTAATGGATACCTGGGTTTCTGTTGCGCTCGTTCAGGCAGTTGAGAAAGGTTATCGCATTGTGAAAATATTCGAAGTCTGGGATTTCTCCAGGACATCAGATGATCTTTTCGCAGAACCTTTTCAGAACTGAGAACATTCTTGAAGCATAAGCAGGAATCTAGTGGCTTCCCACTATACCTGGTTGACGATGAAGCTAAAGACCAGTATATCCTTAAATACCATGAAAATAGGGTGTGTAGCTTGACAAGGGAAACATGGTTGTAAACAGTGCTAGGCGATCTTTGGCTAAATTTGCAATGAATAGTATTTTGGGTAAGATGGGTGAGTGGACTAACCTTATGAATACAATGAATTACAGATCCGGGGGCGTTTGGCCACTACCTTTTTTCCAGTGAAATATAAGTTGGTTATTTCTCTTTCATCTCAGACACAGTTGCGACGATACATTGGCATTACAAAAAACAAACATCAATCAAATCTAACGGAAACATTTTATTGCCACGTTCACAACTGCTTATGCTAGACTAAAGTTGTATTCACTCTTGGAGAATTTGAATAGACGTGTACTAAACACAGACACTGATTCTGTGATCTTTTTCACACGCCATGGGGATTGGGTGCCCCCACTGGGGCCGTTCTTGTGTAACTTGACCGATGAGTTACCGGATGGTAACAGCATCTCTCAATTTGTTAGAGGTGGGCCAAAGACATATGGTTACAAAAACATTTACGGTCTGACATGTCTCAAAGCAACACAACCATTGTTAATTTTTAAGAGGCTAACATGACTAGCTGATAACTTTATACGAGGCGAGGGTGGTGAGGATGATCACGTCCTTGCAAAGCAGAGACAATTGCAAGAGATAAAAGATCATTCTCATTGAAAAACCGAGTAGTGACTAAGCGTTTCAGAGTTGTGTGCAACAAGCGTGTACTGCTCTCTGATTACAGGCCTTATGGGTACTAAATCATATTCTAGGATGGATATCGGTTTTGACACGTGACTTCAACACCCATTCAGCTGTGTCATTATTGGCCCCACTAAGGAAACATTTTTGGGGGGAAGATGCTGTTGGATGACGTTGTTTTATCCAAATAAATTCAGAATATCATCTGGGTTTATTCATGTTGGCAACCGCTGTATGACGAAATTTTGAAGGTGAGGGAGATAACTTTTATATAAGGTCTACCAGCATCACTGTGTGATGACAATATGCTACCGATTCAGGAAAACAACCTTTTAATTATTGAGTGTTTTCACTCGATATTCACACCACCGTAAACTGAGTGCAATTTACCTTGTCCAAAACATGTTTGTTAAAGGGATATCTAGTCGAACTATTAACTTGAACACAAACTACCTCATCTTGTTTATCATCCCCCGTCACAATTAGCAGATTAGTATATTAGGCAGACAGATATGCCCCAGCATTTCTTGATTCTTCATGGAGAGTTGTAAAGACGCAACACATCCGCCTTTTGGGTATTTACTTACTTTCTTTAAAGCTACAACGCCAGAAGACTACCGTCTGAGAACAAGGTTATTTTCAGGGGATTGGCCTGTCCTGTGCCTGTCGTGTATGTTTCTAAGAAAGTTTGATCATGTTTGAACGCATTCGTAGAACTGTATCACTTTTGAAGAAGTTATTTAAGGCACCGGCAAGTCAACGAGTTAAATTGGAATCAGCTTCAACCGACCTCATTCTATCACTCTGTGAAATAGCTCTTAATCTAAGGCACGGAAATATACCCTTAACAGAATTGCAGCTCCAAAATATAACGATACAAAAAGCCAAAATGATATACATCTCTAGAAAGAACACAACAGTAGCAAAGAATAGAAAAACCATCAACCAATCTGGAGGTTTTCTACCACCCTTACTAAGCATTGCAGTTCCATTCCTGACCAGTCTAATTTCCTCAAGACACAGTTAAACAACATGGATCATGCTCATGGATCATGTGCAATATATTGTTGAAGCCTAATATGGATTGAGAAAGCTAAAAGATACTCTGCCATTTTGCAGAGTTTTTGACTGGAGCTTGACACAAATACACTGACTTTAAGTCTACCCGGGTCTGAGACTGGGCCTGATGTAGGAAACATGACTGAGACTAAGCAAACTGTTGACTGAACCTTGCTGATAAATTTTGGATGATGTGCCTGCAATGCGTTGGAAGAATGTTGAATATATTCTTAATAGATTGCACAGGTCTAAAGATTTGACTTCATGGACTTCAAATGGTGAATTCATTTTCAAAGGGGAGAAAATCAAGGGTTCGCACCTGTTGGATCTGGTTTAAAACATGACAGCAACCAATAAAATTGCTGACGCTCCACTGGACAGCAACAGTGGAGTTATAGTTTTCTATAAACGTACAGCACTCTTGACCTATCAGTGCACAAGTACCTCCTTGGGATGTCAACAGATAGTCTAAAGCAGCCCTATTCTGTAGTGCAAGCAAACGTACAGCTAGCTCTCTAGACATCAGACTGGTAGACATGGCAGTGACATTGCCTAGGTGTTCTACTTCCATAGCTAAGTCTCGCACCTGCATTACCCCATACATTGGCAATAACACACACATAGTTCCTGTTCCCCAGGTCTGTTTATGGGTCAACCAAGAGACTTCACGTTGTTGTCTCCCTTGGTTAACCACTTCTGGAAATGAATTTGAGATTCACAGGGCTGGAATGATATAGGCTAGTCTGCACGTACCAGGCCAGTTTCTGGGAAGGAAGTCATACGCCTGGGTACCACATGCCCAATAAGATCCATCCAAAGATGCTATGTCACAGGTGTCCGCAACAGATAGAAGACAAAGGAGAGTGGCTCTGCTTTTACTTATACAAACTGAAGAAGGATTTGACATGGATACTGATTGTGGGTTGGAAACTGGATCTATCTTACTCACAATGTTATTACAGTGTGAGTGGCCCAAGAATTGTGAACCTGGCCCCTCTCGGTGGATTTTTGTGGCAATTTCTTAACTAATGTATTTTGGAGACATGTTTGCTTATCTATTACCTGGTATGTAACTCTAGTCATTGGTTTTGACACACATCCGTATTATGTCAGAGGATCATTAGATTCTTTGACCATCTGCTCAACTGGCTTAACCATTAAGGGTATCTGTCCATTGTTCCTTAGGAATGTGGTTGTTGGGGTAAGGTAGGGGCAATTGGCCCTTTAGGTAAACAGTAAACATTATGGCAGGAAGGATAAGATGTGGGGATAACACTACCACCTGTGCGATATAATTTGAATATCATCAAAAAGTTTATTTATTTAAGTAATTCCATTCAAAAAGTGATACTTTTATAATGTATACAGTCATTCCACACAGACTGAAATATTATAAGTGTTCATTCCTTTTAATTTTGATGATTATAACTAACAACTAATGAAAACCCCCAAATCAGTATCTCAAAAAATGTTAATATTGTGAAATGGTTCAATAATGCAGACACTTGGTGCCACACTCTAATCAGCTAATTAACTCAAAACACCGGCAAAGGCCTTGAAATGGTCTCTCTGTCAGAGGCACAGGTGGGGATCCAAACGCGGACTGGGAAGAGGTGGGAGCAGGGCAGGTAGAGCGGGCGGGGACGGGAGGTGAGGCGTCTAATGTAACGGCGGCGAAGGGACAGGCGAGCGAACGGCAGAGTAGTCGGGGACGGGCAGAGAGTCGAAACACGGGCTGGCGGCAGAAGTACAGTCGGGGAACAAGCAGGGTGGTCAGGGACAGGCGAGAGGTCAGAATACCGGCGGACTACAGAGGTACAGGCAAGGGTCAGGCAGAATGGTCGAGAGCGGG
>JACXGJ010007152.1:0-31660 GCA_016801105.1 Esox niger | reverse complement strand
GTGTGTGTGTGTGTGTGTGTGTGTGTGTGTGTGTGTGTGTGTGTGTGTGTGTGTGAGAGAGAGAAACAAGATATCTCTATCAGAATGCTAGATTGTATTTTATGCCCATCTCTGTGCTTTGGTCTGAAGAGAATGCAGAATGGAAAGTCTGCATAATGAGCTAGAAAAAATGATCTCCAAAACTTGACAGTCTAGGCTACATAGCACTGCCACAATAAACTCCTACACGCTCTTCATTACAGCTGCTTTTCATGGCACTAACATTTGGTTAATGTCCTTACAGTAGAATATGCCAATGACAGGACTTCACTGAAGTATTAGCACAGATGGAAAGACAGCGAGATCGACAACCAGATGCTTAAATCTGAAGCATCAGGCGGTCATTTCCACTTCCCCTGAGGGGAGGAAGCGCAGCGGCCAGACACTGGAAGCTTCTGGAACAAATACGTACTGAGCCGACATTCAGCATATTTTCTCATTGATGAAGTAAACATCTGATATCTGTTGGAATTAATGTCTTTTTTTTTTTACTTTATATTTTATTTTTCTTAAACACGAATTATCAGGCAGTACAGGAAGTTTTATCACATTCCGTTTTTACTGAGCATATATCAACTGCTTTAAAAAACACACTGAAAAACACAAGGGCACCAAATATGCTATTTTGCTGGGTTTCATCAGAGTAAAATGTTCTGAAAAAAGAGGATTGTAATTCCCCAACCATTCAGCTAAAATAAAGTAAGGTATATTCTGAAAGGAAAAGCCTGGGGATAACAGCTGGAGCCCCACATCAATTGATTCAGAATTTATTGTGGCAATTTTTTTGTTTTATACATAATTTGATGGTAGTACTAACGGATGTAACTTCACTCACTCTCTGTCGACCCAGTAGTCTCTGGAACACATTGTGTTTGTGGTTTTAACGTATAGCGCCCGCAAGCTTTTAGAACGATCTAAATGTAAACTAAGCACTGTACTCAAAACTAAGTACTCAAATCCCATTACTGACAAAAAACACTGTGCATGGGGTCATTAGCATCTGTAATATTGGAATATCACGGGTGAACAGTGTTCCCACCTTAGGGTGATCCTGGTTCTGTCAAATGGCCTAATATTCCTTGGCCGTTATACCACCGTTGTCATGTCCTGGCTATGCCCCTAGCCATCTTTGCGCTGGCTGGGGTCATAGTCAGGACATGGCCAAAAGAGATGGCTCTAGCCACCTCTATATGCTTTGGTTTCCCCAATTGGAGGCAGGTGTTCGTTATTGCCTCCAATTGGGGAACCTATTTATGTTGAGTGTTTTACCACAGTGGTGTGGTTTATTTTGGTTGTTAGCCGAAGGCCCTACTACACCCTGTCATTGGCTGCTTTCAGTTTGTAAGTTTGTTCTTTTGTTTCCTTTGTTCATTAAACACATGGATCACTACCAGCATACCGTCTCTGCGCCCGTGTCCTTCCACCAATTCAAACAGATTCTTGACAACCGTGCCAAGCAATCATACGAGATGTCCGCCCACACCAATGCAGATCTTCCACCAGGTTTAACGTTTGTCACTGGACACTGCAGGCCAAAGGCTTCCTCTGGCATTCATCAAACCAAGAACCCATCATAAAGTTGTTAACGGCCCGAAAGAGACCACTGTGGCTCTTTGACAATGCCATTTGGTCATGTTTAGCGTAGGTTGCCCTTGTTTTGCCTGTGTCACTTTTCCCATTGACACACGATTCCTGGGACTCATTGAATCTTGGGTTTTTGGGGACTCGTGCACTTCCAGTTTGGAAACATGACTGTTTGGTGTCTCTGGAACTATGTTTGTTGCCTCACAGCGCTGTGAAACCTCAAATATCCAAAACTATTTTATAGTGGACACACATGTACAATCAACCTAAAGGGAAGCGTCAGTGATTCATTTACTTTCAAACTACGGAAACACCTTTTCCATCTCAGTGTTTCCGTTGTTTTGTCTAACCTCTGTTCATAGGTCCTAATGCACCATGTCAAATGCATAAATGATTCATGGCATCTCCATCGTTAAACAATTACTTATGTTAGAAGAAATTAAAGGTAAATGAAGGGTGAATGAAGGCAACATACTTAAGCGTGAGGGACCAAGGAAATGTGCTTTAGCCGTACATTTTGCATAAGAATGGACTGTTGGATTTGATTGATGACTACTTGGTTTGTGAAACTCTGTGTGATGAACTGTACAGTTTATTTTATTGCCTAATGGTAATAAATGGAATTACCTTGAAATATAGAGGCGACATGTTCCTCGTAACATTGATGTAATCTATCTGAATGTTGCCTAACAGTCTATGATACATGTATGGGCACATCATTTCCACATCTAACTGCCATGTGGACAGCACTGCCATGTGGTTTTACACAATATATTCTACTCTGACATATTCAGATTTTCATTTATTCAGGTGGATAATTAGTAATACAAGATCTACACTTGTTTCTGTTTGGTCATGATTGAACATTAGTCATCACCTTCTACATGCTAATTCTACTAATGGTACTACTAAATGTTACTACTACTACTACTGCTGCTACTACTAACTACCACGACCACTACTACCACTACTACTACCACTGCAACTACGACTATTACTACTACTACTGCCACTACTACTGCTACAACTACTACTACCAGTACTACTACTACTACTACTACAAATACTACTACTACCACTACTACTACCATTAGTAATACAATTACCGCTACTACTACCAATACTACTACCTTACTACTACCACTACTAATACAACCACTACCACTATTACTAACTCATACTACTAATACTATTACTTCTATGACTACTACTGCTACTACATGCTAATACTACTACTACTATTACCAAAACTACTACTTTTATTAATGCTACTACTACATTGTACTGCTACTACTACAACTACTAATACTACTACTAGTAATACTAATACTACTGTACTACAATGTATATATATATATTTCTTTTCTAATGTAGATCAGTATAACCATCGATCATCTGGCAGTAATTACTGGTGCTTGTTAACTCCCAGGTCCATCTATACGGTCTTCAGGGTGTTACATATCAGGGGTACTGTCCACTGGTATGGAAAGCAAATGGACCTGGACGAGTTACACTTTTCTTTGTCTTTATTAACTCTAGTGTCTGTTGTTGTCCAAACACACTGCCACTTATATTACTTTTGTTAGAATATTGCTTTTGCAAATGCCAACTATACATAATTTCAAAACATTCACGAACGTACGAAAACACAAAAATGACCGTATCTATGTATTCCCTAGACTGAACAACAAATAAAAAAAATAATGCAGCATATTATTCCTGATATGAACAGATTTTAATAAGATTTCAAGATGATAAAATGCTGTCAGCTCCTGTTAAAATTGCCAAGCCAGACTTTTCCCCCAAAACCCCAGGTCCCCTCCACTGCCTGGTCCTCCTCACTACCTGAAGCACCCAGGTCATCGGTGCAGGACAGACCGCCATGTGATCTTATTATTACTTTATTAGATTTCTCCTTCACAGCCATGACCTGCCTGAAGGTCATAGACAAATGCCATTCAAATCTTCTGTGGTTACGAATGGCTCCAGTGGTGGCAGCGGCGCTTTCATTTGGGAGGGAAATCCGGTGGTAAACAAGATCACATCCAGATAGACAGGAACTGTGGTTGGACGGTAGGGTTAGCTTTCCCAAGATGCCTTTAGAGAACATATAAGTACACATATTTGTTTAGTGTAGCTGTTCTTACAAGTCCAGCCGATGAGCAGATAATTTGAACCAGGTGAAATTATCAAATCAAAATATCTAGGGACTATTGAGGAGAATGCTGAATAGTTCCATGCTGTGCATTGTCCCCGAACTTTAATTTCATAGTAGCGCATTGGCGCTAAAAAGTTGAAACACAGTGACAGGAACAGTCAGAGGCAGATAGGGAGGGACAGAGGGACAGACCGAAAGAGACAAAGAGACGAAGTGAGACAGGAAAATAAACACCTTCCCCAGTCTTGGCTCTGTGTGAGTATCTTTCTGTCAGAACCAGTGTCACGCTCCTAGTGATTCACGCATGAACGTCAGCCATGGCATCGGAGCTGGTCCGCTCCTTAATGTGGTCAGGCCTGTCATTTACCCAGCACGCCCACTCACAGTTACTCAGTCGCTACTCAGTCCCCGGATGGTTCTCTCACCTCGGAACACAGGGCAAGGTCACAACTTGCAAATGGTCCAACGCCGGTGTTGAACGGCAGCCTGTGTTGGAAACTGGATTCTGTACTACGAGATGGTTCAGGCGGCCTCGTGGGGCATCCGTGCAGGGCATCCATTTCGGTCATCCATGCAGGCATCCCTGCGGGGCATCCTTGCGGGCATCCATGCAGGACATCCGTGCAGGGCATCCATTTGGGGCATTCTTGCAGGCATCCATGCGGGGCATCCATTTGGGGCATCCGTGCGGGGCATCCATTTGGCATTAGTTTTAACATGTAACAACTATCGGTTAATGTAAAAATCAACATCATCGTAAGCGTGGAAAGAATCTTATATGGTTTGAGAACACAAAAGAATATCCTAAAATAAAAGGGCTTCAAGAGGGTAGGTCTGAAGAAGACCTCCGCCGGAGCTGAACGCTGTTAATGCCTCCAACAGATAAGATCAGTGGGATGGACAGATGAGGTCGAAGAGAGACATGAGTGATGAAGTCCTGACCAGTTTTGTCACATGTAAATATTATACCGGTCAGCCATAACTTTATAACCACTGAAGTTAATAACAGTGATAATCTTGTTATCATGGCACCTGTCAATGGGAGGGATGTTCTGGTCATGTGTTAGAAGCAGGAAAAATGGGCGAGCATAAGGATTGGAGCAACTTTGAAGGACAAATTGTGATGGCCAGATTAGAGGGTCAGAGTGTCTCCAAAACTGTGGGGTTTTCTCAGTGTGCAGTGGTCAGAACCTGTCAAAAGTGATCCAAGGAAGGAAAAGTGGTGAACCGGTGGTAAGGTCAAGGGTCACTGATGCACATGGGGTGTGGAGACTGGCCTGTGTGGTCTGATCCAACAGTAGTTAAAATAGCTGAAAAAGTCAATGCTGGTACTGATAGAAAGGTGTCAGAACACAAGTTGTATCACAGTTTGGTGTGTATGGGTCTGTGTAGCCGCAGACCAGTCAGGATGCCCAAGCTGACCTTCTGCCGAAAGCCCCTACAATAGGCATGTGAGCATCAGAACCGGACCAATGGAAGAAGGGGGCCTGGTCTGATGAATCATGTTTTCTTTTACAACA
Organism: Esox niger; assembly: GCA_016801105.1. Taxonomy (NCBI): domain Eukaryota; kingdom Metazoa; phylum Chordata; class Actinopteri; order Esociformes; family Esocidae; genus Esox; species Esox niger. The sequence continues at coordinate 26,359 of JACXGJ010007152.1, read as the reverse complement.
CGTGGATGGCAGGGTGCGTGTGAATCCGTTACCTAGAGAACACATGGCACCAGGATGCATTATGGGAAGGAGGCAAGCCTGCAAAGGAGAGTGTGATGCTTTGGGCAATGTTCTGCTGGGAAACCTTGGGTCCTGCCATCCATGTGGAGGTTACATTGACACGTACCACTTACCTAAGCATTGTTGCAGACCATGTGCACCCTTTCATGGCAACGTTATTCCCTGATGGCATTGGCCTCTTTCAGCAGGATAATGTGCCCTGACACAAAGCAAACATGGTTCAGGAATGGTTTGAAGAACGCAACGAGCTCAAGGTGTTGATCTGGCCTCCAAATTCCCCAAATCTCATTCCAATCAAGTCTCTGTAGGATGTTTTGGAAAAACAAGTCAGATTCAACCAAGCCTGCTTGTCCACATGGTTCATTTTCTGTGTTCATTGGCTGCCCATGCAAATAAGGTCAGTTTTTATCAGTGTTGAGAGATATAGAAATTGATCATACTCTGATTACATTGATCAAATACCTCCTGTATTTGATCAGTGGGTCATATTCAGAGATTCAAATAGAACAATTGTACCATCATGTAGGAAGTTGATGGATATTGGTACTTTGGTAAAATAATATGGAATTGTATAGAATATATGTAGACCATCAAGTCAGCCTACTGGGAAGAGGTCAAGCGCCTGGTGGCGTGATGTGCTGACAACAACCTGAACCGCAACGCAAAGAAAACCAAGGAGCTCACGCAAAGAAAACCAAGGATAACAGAAAGACTAAAGGCAGTCACACCCCAGTTCACATGGATGGCACTGAGGTGGATCGTGTGTCCAGCTTCAAATTCCTGGGTGTCCACATCTCTGAGGACAAGGAGCACATGTCACCTTGCACCTTCAATCTTCCTTAATTTAGAATTGCCATCGTACTTGCATTTGTCAGGTGTTATATATACATATCGACCTTGAGAACCTCATCGCTGCCATCTCTGCACATGCTACCTTACTCCTTCAATGTGCCTTGATTGGACATTTAGACTGGCATTTAGAATTGCCATTTGTACCCAAACAACAATATATCCCACTTGGTACATACAGTAAACTTAATACTTATAAATTTTCTGCCCACTTCTATTTGCATTTCTGGTTAGATGCTAACTGCATTTGGTTGTAGTGTACCTGTACTGTTCAATGACAAAAAGTTGAATCTAATCAAATCACTCAGAAATGTGATATTTCTAGGACCTATGAAAGTATCCCCCCCCAAAAAAATGATTTGAGATTGTGATATGGGACTTGTCCATCAAGTGTAACATTATCTGAACTTTGTCATGCAGTCCTGGAAAAAGAAAATTATTGGAAGACAATTTTTTTCTGTGACAAGACGCGATTCAGAAAAGCAGCACTGATGACCCTGAACAAATCTGTCCATGTCTACAACTGTGAAAGTTACTGCTAAAAATAGCTCTGAACAGCACGTTCCACTATTTCTTTCCTTCCAGATAAAGGAAACAACTTGTTTATAATGGTTGAAGTATTAGATGTATCTGCTCTGTGTATCTTCCAGAACCTGTTACCTTCTTGCAATGCAATTAATTAACGCCTTATTGAGGCAGATTCACAAGAATATAATATACATGAGAATGCACATCCCCACAGGGAACTACGGGTTAAAGAAGGTTATAATTTTCACGACCATCTCTTTTGCTTGACACCCGATTAAAACATTTGCTCCTTTCCTTGCCTTCTGCTCGCTTGCAGGGCCTCTGACAGCAGTGTAATAAGGGTGTCTGTGTATAGCTGTGTCAATATTGGCCTCCTATAAGGTTTGATATCTGGCCTGCAACATGGAGCAGAACGTTAAGAGGATTAGCATAGTAACTTAGTGGAGGAGGAGAAGGAGAGATTTACACTCATCCTGCATTACCTGGCAGGCTCTTTACTGTACACCTGAATGTCTCTTACAGGGATGATTACATTATATCTTATTATATCTTTATTGTGGTGAATAGCACACATCAACTTACATGTAAATCCAATCCTGTGGAAATCAGGTAAAATGTAGAGGGATACTTTCTAACCGGTGTTAGAAACTGCAGAAACAGACATATCGTCTAATTTGATCTTACTGGACATGGAGCGTGTTCAAAATTAATTTGCAGTCGATAAATTCCAATAAGGCATTCCTGTTCACGACCCGCGGAGTATTTCTGTCATTCACTAACGGCATTACATTTCAACCTCCGTCTAAATCCTCGCCGCCGCCTCACATGGATCACACATACCACACCTGGGAGGGAACCAACAGAAAATAAAATACTTCAAAAATACCTGTAAATTAAAAAAAGGGGGGGGGGGGTTGTTGAGAAAGGCTGGGGGGTGTTCCTAAGTAATAAGGGGGCCCTTGGTGGTTGAAATAACTCCTGACCCTATTAAATTAATTAAGTCACAGCTTATCGTAATGGCGGGATGGAGTGTGGAGTCTGTCGCCGGCCCGGAGAGACCCTCCCACTGATGAGGCTGTAGGGCAGACACACGCAGAACTTATTAAATTTGTGTCTGTCTCCACGGGCCGAACAATAATTGTCATACATGTCATTAAATTCAGCCCGGTTTTCGCTCCGCTTCACGGACCATCCAGAGCCACTGAGACTTAGCTCTGCGGGCAGGCGCGCGTGTGCGTGCGTGTGTGTGTCTGTGTGTGTGTGTGTGTGTGCGTGTGCGCTGTGTCATAAATTCACACATTTGCGTACAACCGTGAAAGTGTCCAGGGGCAACATTCATGTGCACACACAAACCACTTTAAAGATAAAAAAATAAAAAACGTAATCTCTTGTGGGCACAATCTCATGGACAGATTAAAAAATGAGATTCAGGGTCCATGGAGGATTATGTTCATTTACGGGCCTAGGTGAGTGGTTCCAGGTTTTGAATTTTCGTCATTGATTATTGATTGGACAAATCAGGACTTGGTTCTTAAACTAAAAACCGAAATGGACATAAGCAAAAGGTTTGGTCATGATTTTACAGTTGCTAGAGAGGAGACTTTGCTTCCTGTTTTGTGCAATGGTAATCACAAACGGCTTTGGCATTTCCCGGAAGTCAAACAGGAAATGACAAACTTTCTCAAGAATATTTTCCTTCGGGGCCACTGAGATGAATGAATAAAAACCCATTTCTATCCCTCCATTTTCTCTTTCTGGACGGTCAGCGCTGCCTGTCCAGAACTCCGTCCGAAAACCAACCCACGGACATGAGACATGATCAACCGTTCGAGATAAATCCCTGCATTGTTTACAATAACCAGCCAGGGCAGGTACTGTCACAGCACAGGTCAAGAGGTCAGACATAAGGCCATTGATTGCCTGACTTTTCCCATGAGTCTACTGTTATGATATCATGTAACACATCCCGACTGCCTGCCTGCTTGGGCACCTGGCCTACACCCCTGACTCCCAGCACTGCCAATGTATAGCCACAGGGCCACAGAGTGTATTCAGCCGGCTGCTTAGGTACTCCTGTTGTTCCCCCTCCGTCTCCAGGTGCCTGCTGGGTAGCCCGTGGTGTGGTTACGCGGCCCCCTACGGGCAGTGTAAAGGTGACACTATTGATCTCCCCTCTTTATACTCCCCTCCCTCCCAGTGAGACAGCCAGGAAACCCTTATTACTGTAACTCCACGACTTAATGTCGTGAGACGATCCGAGCAGCAGGAGGGGCAGAAGAGACGTGTGCAGGGAGAGCGAGGAGGACAGGAATTAATAGATGAGGGAGCGCGCCTGGAGGGGGTGGATGCTAGGAGAGCTGTTTTTTCACAATATCAATGTTTTGTTACGTTAACCCAACATATTAATCTTACTGAACTGCAAAAAGAGGGAAAACATCATGCTTGAGAACAGTAAAAGCATAATAGTTACAAACTTACAACAGGCAAGTTGGCTCTGAGTAACCCTTACCAGATTAAACTGACTGAGAGCTCCAATGTGCTGTGCAGAGTTAGCCAGAAGAGTTAATGAGGGTTTTATGGTAAACAATAGTTCAAGCGTTCTCTGAAATCTGATCCTCAAACACCAGAGGAATACAGACACCATCCAGTTAATTAACCATGCTAATTATCACCAATTCAACAATAATTAATTGTAAAACTATATTTAAATTAATTATCGATTGAATTAATTAAGTCGGGGGGGTAATTAAGATAAATGTTGAATGTGTGGGTAATTAGCTGGGGTTGGTACACGGGATTGACATTGGGTAGCATTGGGCAACACTGGCCAGTGCTTGGAAAGACAGCAGTGCTGTGTTGTTTTTTGAAGGGGCGGGGAGCATGAGGAAGACATAGGTATCAGACGGACATAGAGGCAACAGCTCTTTAATTAGTATGTTCCATTACTCTGAGGCTAGCTACAGTGGATACAGCACAATGAAATGGGGAGACAACAGCTGACACACACTCACACACACACAAACTCTATAGAAAGAGGGGATGAGAGAGGGGGTGGGAAAGAGAGAATAAGGGGGAGGATTGAGGCAGTGAATGATAAGCAAGCATGGATGGTTCTTTATGTCATAAAATGTACACACGAAAACAAATTGCTATTGTAAGTTCCTAAGTAATTACAACCTGGTTTCCAAAATAGTTGGGACGCTATTTAAATTATAAAGAAAAACAGAATGCAATGATGTGCAAATAATTCTACGCTATAATCAATAGAAAATAGTACAAAGAAAACATATCAAATGTTTAAACTAAGAAAAAAAAAGTTTCTGGAAAAATATTTGACCACTTATGATGCAAATGTGATGCAAGCAATTAAGTAAAAAAATCGGGGTAGGGGCAACAAAACACTGGAAAGTTGTGAATTTCTAGAAAAAAAGACCCGGTGGAACATCTCACAACTAATTAGGTAAATTGAAAGCAGGTCATTAAAATCTAATTCCAGAGAGGATGAGTATGTCAGAAGTGAGGATGGGGAGGGGTTCACCACACTGTGGAAGACTGCGTGGGCAAATAGTGCAAAACATGTAAGAATATCAGTTCACAACATAAAACTGCAAAGTCTTTAGGGATCTCATCATCTACGATACACAATATCATTAAAGATTAAGAGAATCTGGAGAAATCTCTGTATGCAAAGAACAAGGGCAAAAAACAATATTGGATGGCTGTGATCTTCAAGCCCTTAGGCAAAACTGCATTAAAAACAGACATGATTCTGAGGTAGAAATCACTGGATGGGCTCAGAAACACTTCCGAAAACCATTGTCTGAAAACACAGTACATTGCTGCATCCCCAAATTCAAGTTAAAAATCTACCATGCAAAAAAAACATGTGAACAAAATGCCTTCTCTGGGCCTGAGCTCATTTAAGATGGACTGAAGCGAAGTGGAAACCTGTCCTGTGGTCTGACAAATCAAAATTAGAAATTCGCTGCGTCCAGGCTAATGTGGAGAGGGACCATCCGGCTTGTTATCAGTGCACAGTTTAAAAGCCAGCCTCTGTGATGGTATGGGGGTGCATCAGTGCACATGGCATGGATGACTTGCACATCTGTGAAGGCACCATTAATGCTGGACAATATATTCAGGTTTTGGAGCGACATATGCTGCCATCCAGTCAACGTCTTTTTCAGGGAAGGCCCCCCATTCTCTTCACAGATGAGAGCAGGTTCACACTGAGCACGTGACAGGCGTAAAATAGTCTGGAGACACTATGGTGAACATTAGGTGGTGTGCAATATCATCCAGCATGACTGGTTTGGCAGTGGGTCAGTGATGGCCTGGGGAGGTATATCCTTAGAGGGTCGCACAGACCTCCACATGCTTGCCAACGGTACCCTGATTGCTGTTAGGTATGAAATCCTCAGACCCATTGTCAGACCTTGCACTGGTACAGTGGGCCTTGGGTTCCTCCTGGTGCAGGACAATGCCTGGCCTCATGTGGCCAGAGTGTGTAAGCAATTCTGGGATGACGAAGGCATTGATGACATTGACTGGCCCTCATGTTTCCCAGACCTGAGCCCAATTAAGAACCTCTTGGATGTAATGTATCAGTGCATTCGACACCGCCTAGTAGCAGATTGTGCAGGAGCTCACTGATGCCCTGATCCAGGTCTGGGAGGAGATCCCCCAGGACACCATCCACTGTCTCATCAGGGGCATGTCCAGACATTGTCGGGAGTGCATACAGGCACGTGGGGGCCATACACACTACTGAGTAACATTATGAGTTGCTGGGATGAAATTTAAAACAGCCTGTGATCAATAGTTTTCTTTGATTTATGTTGTGAGTTTGAATCCAGCCCTCAAATGGATGGTTTTGAACTTCAATGTATATTGTTCTTCAAGACCCGATGTGTGATTTCAATGTTCCTTTAATTTTTTTTTAGCAGTCAAGATGTGCAAGAGGCCTTGACCCCCTGTCTCATATCATTACTAAGACTTTTAATATGGAAGGTCGAGCAAAGATCAGACTTTCTTTGTCCAACTAGTCCTGGTGTGTTAACTAAAGCCTTGAGACATCTAATCTATCAGAATAAAAGAAATAACAACACAGTCATATCGAAACTACTGTCTTTAAGAACCACAAAACAAAATGCCTTGCCATCTGGCCCAGTTGAAAGTTAACCAAGACAAAACATTTCAACACAGCCATTGATCAATAGCTAGATTTTTTTTTTGTCAAAGTACAGGCTCAGTGAGTACAGCCTTCCCACTCTAAAATGGTAAACACAGGAAATCCTGGCACTTCTTACAGTAAGGTCTGTGCAATCCCTGCACCACAGCAGAATCTGAGACTGTAATTTTCGTAACGTTGCCCATCAGCATCGGGGAGGATGCAGAGAGCTGATTATTGGCAGCACTCCACATTATTTTCTGACACGGAATGAGACAGTATGACCAAAAGCTTTACATATTCCACAATTCTTTAGATTGTATAATGTATGTTTTTTCTTTTCTAAATTGTTTTTCTTATTCTAAACAACATTTTTAATTATATTTAAAAGTTATTTTCTTGTGTTTGAGTACGTGCATGCTTAAGATTTATTGAGTGTGGGCACTGTTGCGAAGAAGGATGCAATCATAGTGCTTTCTGTTTTTCTCCTTGGGCGTAGAGGTCGGGAACTCTCTCTTTATCTCTGAAGTGCTTCTGGAGTGGCTGGGAAATGAGGACATCAATGGAGACAATGACATGCAGATTTTTCCTGAAGCTTTGTTGACGAACCCAATTGTCGAGCGCGGACATGTTGAAGGATGATAGTGGGAGAAGAGGGTAAAATAGAGATAGATGGGACACTTCTGCAATGTGTGAGGTAACTCAATTAAGATGGCAATTTTCACTCTTCCCCTGCCCCGACAAAGCCACAAAACAAGATGCATCTACTGACAGCTTCAAATGACAAATGACACCCCTCAGAATAAAAGGAAAAAGCATCATAATAAATTTGCAGAAAATATGCTCTTGGACAGAACAGATTATGTTTTCAACATGGCCTTGTTCAGATTGTGTGGTTACAGATGTGGTCAGCCAATCAAACACACTCATTACAATAGGAGCCAATATCTAAACTCATCTGTGGTATGTTCCTCTACATTAGGCCTTCTCATACTGCATTGTTCTTAGCCCTGGGCAATGTTAGCCCTAGGCTAAGACAAGCCCTGTGCTAGCTTAGCCTTTGTTCACACACATGTTTGTTAACCCTGGGCGAAGGTTTAAGCCTAGGCTAGGTTTTACACTTGTATTCCTAAGTTCTGGGTTAACGGACAAATACGACAGAAGATCATTTCACATTCTATCTATGACAAGCTAAATATTATGTTCTCTGGCAAGCAAATTATGTTACATGTACATCACTGACACACCATCAATGTTATTCAGTTAACGAGTTCACAACATTGGTTGATCAAGATACCCTGTCACTATCTGCTTTGACCCCTTTGTTGAAACTACACAGAGAAAAATTTAAATGGCAATGTGAAATTATCAGCATGAGGCAAAATATCTGACTAGCCAATCTTTATTCTTTCGACATATTTGGAAGATTTATGTCCAAAGCAATCTAAAATATATTATAATATATAAAAATATTTAGCCGGAATCATGAAAGGACCAAACATTGCAGAGTGATAGGACTGAAAGAGAAATGCAGTGTTGTTGTTGGTAACGGAGCATGTCAAAAGCATATATAAATTAAGTGATAGGACAGCTTTAACATAAACATTCTAGGATATTTCACACCGGGTATTTTGTCACCATGTGTCTGGAGCTGAAAAGTTGGTGCTAACCTTGCTCCGGAGCAGGGCCAGCTAGCCCTAGGCTAAGTGTGGTGTTTGCCCACTTCAAAATCTCCCTTAGCCCAGGACCTAGGAGGCCGTTAGCCCTAGCTTAAGGTGCGGTGTGAACACACCTACTGTCTCCTTGCTAGAGTTCAGTGTGAACTCACATAACATTGTTTGGTTACTAAGCAACCTATTAATAGTCCTTGCTGTTGAAAATGCTATTGTGTCGGACGTCACTGTGGTTGCTTTGCTGTATCCCACCCCCCACCCCCTGGATTTCTCCGGTCGCGCAGGAGGGCCTAGGGAGTACTGTAAATCTCCACACAGCCGAAGTAGGAGTATGTGGAATTCCAAGAACTGATTCGTGATCGGAAATGTATTATTGTCTGTTATGATACCGAAGGTAAGGATTAGGAGAAGGAATCCTGAGTATGGATCCCATTGGCTCACAGTCGGCTCCCATACGGAAATGCAATACATGAATATGGATCCCATTGGCTCACTGTAGGCTCACATACGGAAATATAATATATGAATATGGATCCCATTGGCTCACAGTCGGCTCCCATACGGAAATGTAATACATGAATATGGATCCCATTGGCTCACAGTCAGCTCCCATACAGAAACATAATATATGAATATGGATCCCATTGGCTCACAGTCAGCTCCCATACGGAAATGTAATACATGAATATGGATCCCATTGGCTCACAGTCAGCTCCCATAAGGAAATGTAATATATGAATATGGATCCCTTTGGCTCACTATCGGCTCACATACGGAAATATATGAATATGGATCCCATTGGCTCACTGATGGCTCCCATACAGAAATGTAATATGTGGCAATATTTGTATGTAACTCATATATCTTATACAAGCCTGCATCAGATCTCAGCATGGTACAAGGTACAAAATCATTTTATAAGCTTGTGTTACTTTGTTTTCCGGTGACAGGTGCATTTGCTGCGACGTGTCCTATATCCAGCCTAACAGGCCTAACAGCCTATATCCAGCCTAACAGGCCTAACAACCTATATCCAGCCTAACAGGCCTAACAGCCTATATCCAGCCTAACAGGCCTAACAACCTATATCCAGCCTAACAGGCCTAACATCCTGTATCCAGCCTAACAGGCCTAACAGCCTATATCCAGCCTAACAGGCATAACAGTCTATATCCAGCCTAACAGGCCTAACAGTCTATATCCAGCCTAACAGGCCTAACATCCTGTATCCAGCCTAACAGGCCTAACATCCTGTATTTAGCCTAACAGGCCTAACATCCTGTATCCAGCCTAACAGGCCTAACATCCTGTATCCAGCCTAACAGGCCTAACAGCCTATATCCAGCCTAACAGTCCTAACAGCCTATATCCAGCCTAACAGGCCTAACAGCCTGTATCCAGCCTAACAGGCCTAACAGCCTATATCCAGCCTAACAGGCCTAACAGCCTGTATCCAGCCTAACAGGCCTAACAGCCTATATCCAGCCTAACAGGACTAACAGCCTATATCCAGCCTAACAGCACTGACTTGCACTTCGGCTGTTTCATCCGGAACTGAGGTTTCTCGTCTCGGTTGCCCATTGTATAAACAGCGCCACGGGGTCCGGCAGAGGACAGTGCAGATTGGCTCGGCACGCCATTCCAAGACAATCTGATGGGAGAATTTCAGACAGGGGTGACTCCTGGTGGTGGGTCGGGCTGTGACATCAATCACCGTAACCAGATGTAGAAAGGGATCTGGGTTCACTGGGCCGTGAAGAGCAGAAAGGCTTCGAAGGACACAGCTTGATCTTCAGTCTAACTCGTCCTTTTGGACTTGTTGCCATGAAAAAAGGTCTTCATTGACATAATGGGCATCACAAAATTAGGACAGTAAAAAAACAGTTTATTGGGAGAATTTAGATACTAAGATCGATTGGAAGAAAAGAAATACAAACGGATTATACCTAATATATCTAAATTACAGATTCAAGTCAGTGTGCTTAATGAGTAGACTTTCTTTATGGTGGCCATCTCAATATTCATTAGTAAATATTTGTTTTGCTTATTTCAGGTACAGGGTTTTCAATTCTCTCTATATGTTTCTCTTATCTATCCAAAATATATCATCCTCTTCAAGATTGTTGGAAAGGTCATGGTTTTCTTGCACAATTACGCATCTGAGCTTGTGTTGGGTCCCTGCTAGATCTAGGCAGCATTCCTAGTGGTTGTTTTTGAAAGGGGGCAAGCTTCCTCTGATTGGCTGAATGGGAAATGAAGCATCCACAGAGGAACAACCTTCTGTCCTGATAATAGACCGTAGCATCTGTGTGTTTATTCAGACCAATAACCATTCAATCTGTTAAAAGTGCCTGTTGTTCATTGTTATCTTTTCATCTCACAGTCTAATACAGTCAGTTAATTATTTTTCTGGTGTTTCATTTACAACGGCTGTCAATTTCTCCAGAGCGTGCTCCTGAGACATTCTTCTAAAGTAAATAAAAATGAATAGAAAAAAAAATAAGATAGAAAATTGCAACATGAGGAATATATACAATGATACAAATAACAAATATACATATAAAATTGCTTCAGATTGCATTCTTCATTGAATGCATTGCTGACCAGGTGGCTAGTAGATCATGACCATGGGACTACTACATGATTTCCATGTAGAATTCTTCTATAACTGCTGGTGTTGTATTCATAAGCTGCTCCTAAAAGACTGAAGCATGTGTCCATGACAGGCCTACAGCCTCCATCAGAGGCCCAGGTTCTGGTATAAATGGTAAAAAAGCTCTTATTCCTGTGCTGAGACTCCATGGCACCTATATACAGTAATAATTGGTAGTTTGCACAATACTTACTGCCTAAGACATCTTCCATATTAATCTCTGCACTCAATACCTGTTCAAAATCTATTTGTGAGTATCTTCTCTATTTTAATGTATGTGCATGAAATAAAAAACACTATGGAGAACATCTCACACAAGACAGTTGCATGAATAATGAGCAAGATTATGGCAACGTCAATTTTCACAAAGCAACCTAGGAACGTTTCAACCCCCTATAAATACTGTATTCTCACATTCACCGAACATTCACATTCACATAGTAAGCTTGAGTTAATTCAACTCAGAGCACAACATTGGCAGCTAACAGCTTAATCGACATTGGTAGAGTCCAAACGGGAAATAAAAATCTATAGGCAAAAAGCGTACGATGGGTGTCTGAGGACGGGGCTCCGTGATCACAGCTACAGCCAGGAGGAAGCCTGAGGAACCTGCGAGGCTGACAGGGCTCAGAGCTGTGAGTGATGTTCACAGGCCGGAGATGGTAAACAGGCAGTGCTCCTGGTAGCCGAGTCACCATTGGTCGGCCTGATGTAGCAACAAGCCAGACACGTCTTTACCACCTTCCAAAAGGGCAGTACACACCTGAGTTCTTTTTGTATATCAGGCAGTTCTTTTGCCAACAGGTCTCAAACAGTGTTGTTGGTTTTATGTGGTCACTAAAGATCCCAGGACTGGAGTAGGGGTGAAATCCCTGGTGTCTTGGCTAAATATTCAATCGCGTCTCCATAGCGTCATGTCCACCTTATCATTCTCAGCTTCCGAATCGTAACCCTATTCCCCCCCCCCACACAGAAAATATCAATAAGTGGAAAGCACTGTATTCAACAATATAATCACTACAGATACGATTGTCAACTAAGTAAAACATGAGAAATAACTGAAATGGGTCAAAGCCATAAAGAAGTTGAAAAAACGGATAGTGCAGCGGGATGTTCGTCACAGTGGTGGCGCAGTAACTTAGTTTGACAGTTGGGCTCAGCACGATGGCTGAGGTCACCGTGTAGCTTGTTTATCTAAGGGGGTGGTGAGTGTGATGGAGTTAAGAGCCTGGACTAAAACACACTTCAAAGCAAGTTTGAAATGCTGCGGATGGAGCTATCCCAGGGGAACAATTTGGGTTGCAGCAGCAATCCAAGATTAGGGTATACTACCTCCACTTTAGGATTATATTTATTTTCCATCTGAAATGCAGAATCCTGCACAGGGTCAATGTCCCCCTCAATGCCCTGGGTCATTGGCATTTTAAACGTTTGACCTGGGTGAATTATCAGCACAGATCCTTTCTTTAATGTGGAGAAGAAGGCTGGCAGGTTCAGGAACCTTCCGGAGACAACCAGCAGGGAAGTCCTGCCCCTGGGTAGCTCCCAGCCACCAGGATCCGACCAAGGGGGTTTTAAAGGCCTCTCCATGGCAGCTTGAGGTAGAAGCTGAAAAAGGAGTGGAAGATGTGTCAAGGCATCCTGCGGGCCAGGGAAAGAGAAAGACAGCCAGGAAAAGAAGCGTGGATAAGCTGCCAACACTACGAATGCCCGTGCCCATTCCTCAATCGGGAGGGCACCCCAGAGACAACTCAGCCATCCCCTGATAGCCGGATGTTTTGTTCTCAGTGCCTCACTTACCACGTCTGTCTTCCTCAATAAAACGTCCTGCAGGGCTCTGAGCACTAGCCCGGTGTCCGTTCCCCGTGTTCCCCGTGTCGCTCTGCGTTACAAGCTTGTAACGTTCATTTCATGTGGGTTTGTCAAGGAATTCGTCTTGGTGCTCTAATTTCAACATAAAATGCACTGCACCTTTGGCCCGCTCATTTATTTCCTTCATCACCGGGATGAAGACCGTTATGGAGTGTTAGTCGGGCCATGAGGTGGGGTGCCAGGATGGGGAGCTTCTCAGCGAGTTAGCGGATTAACGACGGCCACTAAAATGTCATCAGCTCTCCTAGGGCCAGGAATGACAAACTTAGGCTAGGCCGTCTTCTGATAACACACATATGGGAGTTCTAAGCACTTCCTTGTACACCAGCTATCACGAGAAAACAATCATGTTCATCACTAGCAAGAGCATTTCTAGAAATTATCTTCTTTAAATTTGATCATGACTCCTAAATACACTGTTAAACTAATGCCTGAATCTAACCTCTAAGATATTCATCCGCTGTTTATCTTCCGTCATGAATTTAGCGAATGTCTAGCTTTACTGTCCGTCTGGGGCTGTTGAAAATTTTTAATTAAAACAAATAAAACGTAACCTTTGTAAAATCCCGGGGAAAATATAAAGCTCTATCTCAGAGTGTGTAAAAGTCACAGTCCTAGGCTGTCTGGGATACGGCCCTACATCACTGAGCTGAACTCATGCCAGAAACTTCTGGGTTCAGAACATTGGAATAATATGGCTGTTTGTTGCCTGATTCAACTAATCTGCCAGCCCTATGGTCCCATGCCTCGGATGAAATGCCTCACAGGTAAAACAAAGGATAAGAAAAGAATCCATGTACGAAAATCATGATAAATTGTAAATAATGTATCCTTTATGTAACGAGAAAGAATTTTGTGACTGTCAAATCTTCTTTGTTAGGAACCCGGACACCACACTAGCTGTTGCCATGGCGTCAGGTGATGAGGATCAAAGAAAATAAATCTAAATAAACCAAAACACATCGCCATTCATCTTCCTTGAATCCAATGTGTCCCACCACCAGTAGACAATGAAAAATGTAAATTGTGAATATTTACAAATTTGGACAGATCCATGCTAAACACACTAATCTCTAGAACAGTTGTGTTCACAACAACCGCTCAAGGACAAACCCGCAGCAGGGGACATGAGATAAAATACAGTGAAACAAACATACGAGCCAGCCGCACAGATACAGACCATCACGCCAAATACGGAACTCCATTAGCTTCCATTATTCACTGAGAATCCGCTTCCATGAGCACACCTACAACGGCCCCTGTGATCCATATAAGACACTGTTCATTTGACCTCGTACTCTGTAATCTATAAAACCGTGTTTATTTGACCCTGTTCTCTCCGAGCTTATTCTGTCTGACACACTGTGCTGCTAGAAGGTCCACCGCGTGTTCTTGGCTACCTGTGCACGTGAAGACATCCATCTGTTCTGGCCTCTTGTGTTTTTAGAACAGCCCCAGATATTGTGACGCTATCCCAAAATGCCCCTGATTTGCTATTTAGCGCCACTACTTTTGGCTGGTCTCCTCTGGGGTTAGGGTTAGGGTTAGGGTTAGGGTTAGGGTTAGGGTCACCGATTGAGCCTGGCTGCTGGTATTCCTTGGCTCTTTTTGTCCTCTGCGAGTCTGGCGATTAGGAGGAGACCTGCATAGGGAGAGAATATTGCATTGGGTCTCTCTCCAAGTCTAATCTTGATGAATAGCAGAGAGGATAGGGACAGAAATGTCTACTTGACCTACAACAAGGCTGCACTCCCTGGACTGAACACCGAGGCTCATTTCAATCCATTTCTTTGATGCAGCTCTGCCCCTCTGGATCATCATGCCTCAATAATTACTGGATTCGTTTGCAGTATGTGAGGGAGTAAGCAAGGGTGCGTGTGCGTGCAAACACACGTGTACAAGCCCACACGTCTGCGGGCGCGCGCGTGTGTGCGTGTGTGTGTGTGTGTGTGTGTGTGTGTATGTGTGCCCATTTTTCACTGAAGCCGAGATCCTCGCCGGCTGAAAAAAAAATCTGATCTCAATTTTGCACTCCATTATACCTGGTTGAGTACAGTGGTGGAGGTGGTGGTGTTTCGCATCATTTCCATACACAGAGACAGGACTCAACCTCCCTGTAACACTGTCCTTATGGAGATTAAACACTACTGTCATTCCAATGCACCGAGCACTGACAGCACGGTGGCTTAGGTACCAACAGCATTGTCAGGGAACTCTAAAAGCCTTGCCTGCGTTTCCCTGGGACGCCTGTCACCTTCGCTCACACAGCCACGTTCACAGTCCCATCACCGATGACATTCTTTAGACACGCCTGTTCCAGGAGAGACATTTTAATTTTTGAAAAGGGGTCCTTTTGAATTAAAACAATGCCGACTGTCAAAGAATATCACCCTTTTC
Organism: Esox niger; assembly: GCA_016801105.1. Taxonomy (NCBI): domain Eukaryota; kingdom Metazoa; phylum Chordata; class Actinopteri; order Esociformes; family Esocidae; genus Esox; species Esox niger. Next base: position 11,157 of record JACXGJ010007152.1, on the reverse strand, counting down.
TTTATAGCCTCCTCCCTCTTCGCCATATATGCATGTCCAGAATGGAGCCTGTCAGCGTAGCATCACTCAAACACCAGGAGAAGCTGACTAAAAGCCTCTCACTCTACTCCAACAGACAGACAGGCAGACAGAGTGTGAAACCAGTATGGGCCGGGAGCCCCCCGGGGAGAGAGAGGCTTCAACCTGAAGAGAGAAGAGTGGGACGGGCAGACAGCCAGCGAAATGACACGGCCACATATGGCCGTCAAACACTGAAACAACATGCGGTTCTCCAGTCTGGCTGCTGATTCGTGGTGTGTCTTGTATGTTGTTGACGATGCTACTTGTTCTGCAACTGCACACCCTCAAATTCTGTATTACGTAGGATGAAGTAGAACTACAACAACTGGTTTAACTTGGTGAATTACCTGACACAACTAAACGGAAATCAATAACTCGTTTTTAAACATTATGTCAGGAACATGGACATGAGAGAAAAATCACATAAAGACATTCCTTCTTTTTAGGGAGGGATGATAATGACTTCACCTCACCATGGTGAAAACTATAAAATGTCAACACTATGTTCTTTATAGATTAGGATACATCATGAACATTTTGTGATATGTTTATTTTTTTGTGTATATTCTATAGAGCTTTAAAAAAGTCATATAGAAAGTCATAAAAATTTTATTCGGCCCAGTTACTTGTTTTATTGGGACGTTTGGAATGAAAAATGTTCCCATGTTTTACTAATGACTGAATTGGAATGTTAAGACCTGAAGGAGAAGACTGACTTCATAAAAAACTTATTTTTGCCCTTTATCCAGATACGCATGTCAAAACTATAGTTTCATTGGCCCTTGCATGTTAACGTAAACTGTTAATGCTGTGAAACAATGAGATTTTTATTAAATGTGAAAATAATACTAATAACATTAGAATAAAACATGCAAACTGCTGAAAACAAACCTGAAAAGGGGAGATGCCTTTTATGGGGGGCTGATGACTTTACAATAATCCATTTAAGAATTATTCCAATTTTCAAGAATCCCTGCACATAATATCTCACTACGCATCAAATATTTCACACACTTTGGATAAAAAAAATAAACAAAAACCCTGTTCCTGTCCTTCTAGAACGCCCCAGTCCAACACACCCCAATGAATCCCATGCCCCAACTGACAAACAGACCCGAGCCCACAGTCACACATGGAAATCAGAAACACACCACATAAAGACTGTGTCCCGTAAAATATAATAAATAATCATAATTATATTATTAAGTCTTATCCAAGCTGGAAAAGGTGAGAGCATGTCAACGGGTGGCAGAAGAGTGGATATCAGTAGATTGAGCAAACACTCACATCACCAACAGCAGGCCACCTCTTCAGGAGTTGAAATCCATATGCTGTTACATTAGATCTTCAAGACTAAAGCACGGAGCCTTTGACAACGCAGTAGAGGTTATTTTTGGCCATATAACACCATTAGAAAAAAGGGAGCTAGGGAAAGAAGAGAGAAAAAGAGGAAAAGATAATCTGATTTATAATATTCAAATCAGTAATTGTCCATAATCCTGAAATATTCATGAAGCCTTGGATCTTTTCACTGTCTCCTCATGTGGCATCCTACCTCGGCTTTCAGAGCGTGCAATAAATCAGCGCATCAAATAGACTTTCCTGATTCGATGCTTCTTGATTTGAGGAGGAAATCTCCTCTTGGAGGCAACTGATGTTTACCTTCCTGTGGCATATTATGATTTGCTTAGGCTGTTTGCCGTGGACTACGCTCCTTGCCCCAGTGTGCGAGCTGCCTTCCTGTACTGAGGCCCAAGCAGGAGATCTAAAATGCCTCCCTCTTTGTAATCGGAGAGGATAAGAGGAAGGCACAGAAGGTAAGATAAAATATAGTGAGTACCGTTGTGGCTCGCTAGGGGGCGCTGCTGGTCCCTGGCATCCTAGACCGGCTTATCATTTGTGTTCATCAGTCCGTGCCCGCTAATCACTTCTCTGGATTGAATCAGCCCACAGGCACAGATATAAGATGAGTCAACCCTCCCAGATTCCTAACCTTAGCAATAGGAGGGACACTGGAACCTGACCTATGGTCAGTGTGTCCAGGTGCAACCTCCTCCCCATTTACCCCCCCCCCACCCCCCCAAAAAAAGACTGACCAACTAATTTCATGTTTCCCAGTACACTACATAGAACAAATCATTTCCCTGTTTCCTTTCCCATTAAAACCAGGCCGGGAATACTTTTATGCGACATATTTAAGAGGCATTTATGAAGCCTCTTTAGGAGAGATGCCCCTAAGGCTGTCGTCAATCTATCAAATCCCATCAGATCAGTGTAAGCAAAGTACATGACAAGGAAAAGGGCAGTTGTGTGAGAAGACTGTGGTGAGTCCATTTTGTTCCATTAGAAGTAAAAGTGCATCCAGAATAGTGGCCATACTGTGGGATGTGTCATCAGTGTTACCTCTCCACTGTCTCAAGCTGGATATCAGGAACTCAGTTCAGTTCATCTGGGCCATTACAAATACTCTGCTCAATTGCATCTATGTAACTTTATTATAAACCTTCTTTTAGGTTTGGTGAATTAGCTATATTAAAGCATGTGCAATTTTCCTGGTTGAAGATCAGAATGCTTTTGTTTGATTATGGTTTAGTACAATAAACCATTTCAAATTTTCCAAGAAATATACGATGAATGACTTCTAATGGAGGAAGCGGGAAAATATGTATACTTAGATCTGGTTCTTTCATTAGGGGCGACATTAAAGCGTCGGATTTTATTTGATGTTTCTCTTCTGGCCGCTAGGGGACGCGTGAGGTCTGTGGTTTGCGTCGAGCGTTGACAGGCTCGGACATTTTGCACACACAACTATCTCGGTTTAAGTGTGAGTGCAGTTACAAAGATAAGCTGCAAAGGTTGTTGACTGAAAGAAGAATACTCACTGTGTGATGCATAAAACCGTAATATGAATATATGTGATTCACTCATGTCTGGAGTGTTCACCTCGCATTTCTACATATCTTCAGTCAACACACGTAGACCAGCAGGAAGCTTACACAGCTAAAAAATATCAATCAATTGCAATCATCAAATTAATTGTTATCTTCTGCTTCACTAATAGTCACGAAAATGTGTGTTGAGATTTTGTTTAAAACTATATTAAGTCCCTTGTATTATCCGTGAGCCCATCGGCAAATAAACAGCTATAAAACAGCAAACTTCCTCACCTCTTTCAAATGTTTATTCCTCGTCAGGTATTCAGCTCGAACCAGCAACTGGGCTAGAAGCATCACATCGCCGAGTGCGCGGTCCAGCATTGACAGACGTCTGATCCGTCCAATGAGGAGACAGTTCTGCGGGTGCCCGAGGATCCTGTTGGCTGGTAGGGGAGGTGCGCTGCGGAAAAAGCGAATAGTTGAGTGAGGAGCATTCAGTAGTGGGAGAGGAGACCGCCGCAGTGTGTGCGCTATCGGGAGCTGATATCACTGGAGAGCGAGAGAGAAAGAGAGAGAGAGGAGAGAATAAGTAATGTAACTGTGCCAGTTTGAAAATAGGCTGATGAAAAAATGCATTGTACGGATAATAATAAAAAAGTAAGTTAATATAAGCCTATGGTTTCAGTCTCAGCAGCACTTACGGACCGCTCCGCCTCATTGGAATGTGCGATGCTGCTATAACCGGACCCATCAGAGCTTGTTGATCTGCCAGTGAAGACAGTTTTTTGGGGTATTCAAATATACATTGAGCATCACAAACAAGATGGTCCACGGTGGACAGGACTACTAAAATACATGTTTTTGTTCAAATAATTTACTAATTTTTGGGACTTTCGTTGGACTAAGGGTAATGGGAATTGACGCGTTAAATAAAAAAGGATAAGATTTTTTTTCCAAGTGCACTTGCTCTTTGGCGATGATTGTGCTATTCCTTCTGCTGTGTATCACGGATGGAGTGGTCTCGCAGATACGCTACTCTGTGCCGGAGGAGGCGGATCACGGTACGTTCGTGGGGAATATCGCGGAGGACCTTGGACTGGACATGACAAAAATCGCCTCGCGCCGCTTCCAGGTGGTCCCCAGCTCGAGGACGCCGTACTTAGAAGTGAACATGGAGAACGGGATTTTGTTCGTAAACGAAAAAATCGATCGGGAGCAGATCTGCAAACAGAGTGCCAGCTGCCTATTGCACCTCGAGGTGTTTCTGGAGAACCCTCTTGAGCTGTTCCGCGTGGAGATAGAGGTCGTGGATATCAATGACAATCCGCCCAGCTTCCCGGAGACCGACATCACGGTGGAGATCTCGGAGAGTGCCACCCCTGGCACCCGGTTCCCCCTGGAGAGCGCATTCGATCCGGACGTGGGCTCTAATGCGCTGCGCACATATGACATCACCACCAATAACTACTTCTACCTGGACGTGCAGACGCAGACCGACGGGAACAAATTCGCCGAGCTGGTGCTAGAAAAACCGTTAGACAGGGAGCAGCAGGCGACCCACAGGTACGTGCTGACAGCGGTTGACGGGGGTCAACCTCCCCGGACAGGCACAGCTCTTCTGGTGGTGAAAGTGCTGGATTCTAATGACAACGTACCCGTGTTTGACCAACCGGTGTACTCGGTGAGTCTTCAGGAGAACGCGCCAATCGGGACCTTAGTTATCCAGCTGAACGCCACAGACTTGGATGAGGGACAGAACGGGGAGATAGTGTATTCATTCAGCAACCACATCTCCAGCCGCGTCAAGGACCTGTTTGCCATTGACGCGCGCACTGGACGTATTGAGGTGCGCGGCGAGGTGGATTTTGAGGAGAGTGGTTTGTATCAAATATTCGTCCAGGCAAAAGACCTGGGACCCAATGCCGTTGCTGCGCACTGTAAAGTCCTGGTTAAAGTGACGGATGTAAATGACAATGCCCCCGATATCTCCTTCAGCACCGTGACAGAGTCTGTGAGCGAGAGGGCAGCCCCGGGCACCGTTATAGCCTTGTTGAGCGTGACGGACAAGGACGCCGAGGAAAACGGAAAGATTCACGTTGAAATCCTCGGTGACGTTCCATTCAAACTAAAACCTTCCTTTAGGAACTATTTCACCATTGTAACGGACGGGCCTCTAAATAGAGAGGACGCAGACTCTTATTCGGTGACTGTAGTTGCCAGGGATACAGGGACTCCTTCCCTTGCCACCAGTAAATCAATCAAAGTGCAAGTGTCGGATGAGAACGACAATGCGCCAACGTTTACGCAGCCCATATACGATGTTTATGTGACTGAAAACAATGTGCCGGGTGCTTATATACACGCGGTTACCGCTCTGGACCCAGACGTAGGTCAGAACGCACTCATTAGTTACTCCATAATGGAGTGTGATATTCAGGGGATGTCTGTGAAAACATATGTGTCAATCAACGAGGAGACGGGCTACCTTTACGCACTCAGGTCATTCGATTATGAGCAGCTAAAAGACTTTACTTTTATGGTTCAGGCGAAGGATTCTGGCAGCCCCGAGCTCTCTTCGAACGCCACGGTCAAAGTGATCATCGTGGACCAGAACGACAACCCTCCATCCGTCATCGCTCCTCTGGGTAAAAATGGCACTGCGAGAGAGCCCCTGCCCCGCTCCGCTGAGCCTGGCTACTTGGTGACCCGCATCGTTGCCATGGACGCAGATGATGGAGAGAACGCGCGGCTCTCCTACAGTATCCAGAGGGGGAACGAGAACGGCATGTTCCGCATGGACTGGAGGACAGGAGAACTTCGCACCGCCCGACGCGTCTCCACGAAGCGTGACCCGCACCAGATGTATGACCTGTTGATAGAGGTGAGGGATCACGGCCAGCCGCCGCTCTCCTCCACCGCCAGTGTGTTCGTGGTGCTGGTGGACAGCGTGGTGGAAGACCACAGGGAGAGAGGCACAGTGAAGTCAAAGGAGACATCCCTGGATCTCACCCTCATTCTCATAATCGCCCTGGGCTCAGTCTCCTTCATCTTCCTCCTGGCTATGATCGTGCTGGCCGTGCGCTGTCAGAAGGACAAAAAGCTCAATATCTACACGTGCCTCACCAGTGAATGCTGCCTGGGTTGCGCCACATGCTGCAGCAGACAGGCGCGAGCCCGCAAGAAAAAGCTCAGCAAGTCCGATATCATGCTGGTGCAGAGCGCCAACGTCACCGGGGCCGGTACAGCCCAAGTGCCCGTTGAAGAGTCCGGGAGCTTCGGCTCTCACCATCAAAACCAGAACTATTGCTACCAGGTATGTCTGACTCCGGAGTCGGCCAAAACCGACCTCATGTTCCTAAAGCCGTGTAGCCCATCTAGGAGCACAGACACGGAACACAACCCGTGCGGGGCCATAGTGACAGGGTACACTGACCAGCAGCCTGACATCATATCAAACGGCAGCATTTTATCAAGCGAGGTAAGAGTCCTCTCGTGCCTTTGAACCCCAAAATATACCCGGCATGTACTTGCTATCAATATATTATTTATAGATGTTGATAACAGCAACATAAAATTGGTTAAACCCCTTTTGCTGCTGCTATTAGTATGTGGATAACAAATATTCTACAAGAACAAATGCTCATTAGTAAATCTAATGTATTTCTAACGTTGATGATAGCTTCCTGTATGTTGCGTCAAGCCTTGTTTGTACAGACCCTTGCAAATGTGTTTATTATTTAGCATTTAGGCCTTGCGTATCTTGCGATTAATTTCCGGAAAAGCAATTCAACCCAACATGATGATTACTAGTTGCTGACATGTTGCCATTGGCAGTCCTATGGGAGATTATCATTGGAATAGTAATGATTGCATGTTTATGTTCGGCTCAGAAGTGGTTTTGTCATGCTTTAAAAGAGCCTGCATACGGATGAAGATAAGAATAAATAAGGAAAATATAATATAATAAAATAAGGTGGCTTGAAGTCTGACATGTGTGTCTCTCTCCCTCTCGCTCACTGTGCGCGCGCGGGCACGCGTGTGTGTGTTTGTGTGTGTGTTGTGTTGTGTTGTCTGCGCAATGACCGTGTCCCCTGTGAGAACACACACATTACGCACACAAGTCACGATCGTGCTGAGTTGCACTAGAACAAAGATCCGTCTATAGTTGCTCTGGCATGAATAGGCGCACCACTTCATTTTCTCTATGACAGTATATTTATGCTGTCGGCTAGCAGGCCTTAAACTAGGCCTCACAAAAAAATACAGGCCTAGTAGAGAATTTTCGTTTCGAAAGATCAGAAAACAATCAAAACAATGACAAAATAAATAACTTATATGTAATCAAAGGCATTGTTTTATTATTGCGTAATTGATGTCTTGAAAGTCAAGCTTGATTATCCAACGAAACCGCGCCCCAAACTCAAAATTCATTGGCTATCTCTTTCAGACCAAACATCAGCGAGCCGAGCTCAGTTACCTAGTGGACAGGCCACGGCGTGTGAACAGGTAAGGAGCACGTGCACGATCACGCTCAGCTGGTGCCGTGCCAGAATACCGAGTGACGTGAATACGACTGTTGTTTGGTCTGTGCTGAAGGCCCTTGGACTATTCACTGATAGAAATCACATGCCAAAATGGCTACTTTATATGGTTCATTTCCTCTCTCCGGGACAGCCCCACCCCTGAAAACCCACCATCCTGTTAGGATGATGGCCTAATACATGTTGTAGATAGTGGGTTTTTTCTAATTTTCAATTCTAGCCATTTTTTATTAATGTTCTCCTTTTTTGCGTTGAAAAAACAATACTGGCTTTCACTAAACGTAATTCATATTTTTCTCATTTATTTTGTCCAGTTCTGCTTTTCAAGAAGCGGATCTCGTGAGCTCTAAGGACAGTGGTCATGGAGACAGCGAGCAGGGCGACAGTGACCATGACGCCACCAATCGAGGTCACTCTACTGGTAAGTCCTTCTGCTGCCGTCTTCTGTGAATTCATATTTGTGCAGTTTGGTGTTCTTTTTTGCCTTAGTCAAAGTTCCTGACAGTTTTGTATGATGTGGCGTCTGTCCTTGGTGCTGATCTATCGATTTCGTGGTCGAAGCCATGTCAATTAGATGAAGTACCAAACACTCGCGGTGAATCCTTGCACGAAAAAGTAATTCGATTTAGTATGTAATCAAACCTACAACACTTAAACATAACGTGTTATGTTAGGTTACTAGTTAAAATCGTTCGTTGGGCTATACATTCCCGTGGCTACTGCATACTTATCGCCATTTCACACTCCATTCTCCTGATTGTGGTCCTGAAAATAACGCGTCAAGTAGATCTCGGTGCTTTCAGAATGCCTGGATAGCGTTCTTAGAATTGATGAATTATTGCTTGTTGTATAATTATTTGTATGCCAAGTGATAGTTTATAAAGCCCTACTCCTTTGGCTCAGGCTAGAATAAACACAATGTATTTGTTGGTATTCCAGTCGTAGCGATGTGTATGTGAACTCGCTTTCATAGCTGTAGCCAATCCCTTTATTGTTGTTTTTTTTAACGCGATAAATGTTCTGCGGGACAACGACGCGCTGCTGAACTTAATCCTGTTGTTATACGTTAAATATTCAGGTCGTTAATGAGGGAGGGCCGCTAGGCCGGTGCTAGAGACCACTTGACAGGGACGTGAAAGATTTTATAACGAGGCCGGGTTGGTTTGTCATTGGGCGGTGCTGTGTGGGAACGGGACCAAATAGAATGCGAGCTCAAACAAACAAACAAACAAACGATTCATTCAGTGACTCTGCTTGGCGCTACTCATCCCGAGCTCTGCCCCCGCCACCGCACTGACCGCATTCCTCTGCGTCCTTCGTCTTTTTATCAGTTCCACCTAAAGGATCACATAGCCCACCGGGCTTTTACAATTGGTCTTCTGAGTTGAATGCGGTTATCTTTTCATTCATCCGTGCAATTGCTTTGGACCTTCCATGTCTCTCTTCCTCTCTCTCTCCCTCTCCCCCCCCCTCTCTCTCTCTCTCTCTCTCTCTGTGATTTTGTGTTTCTTTGCCCATGTTATTTTGGAGAGCAACATGGTCTGCCCAGGGGGTCGACCCACAGCCTGTGAAATGAGCCATGTCTAGAAACAATAATGCCACTATTGTAGGCACAGAGACGTTTAAAGGGATGCATCCTGTTCATTTTAAAGTGATTTCAACTGATACTTTAAATATAAAGTCACTTTATATATGATTGAACCCTATTGACGTTCCACCGAAAGTGATTTAACTACTGAGATAGTTTGTATCAAATGGCTTCAATTCAGTAAGCCATAGATCCTCTGCCTACATCAGTTACTTGTGTATAGTGTCTATATGGGTTGAATGCTTCCTCGTTCCTATGTGCCTTGTTTTCCTTCACGTAATTCATTGTCCTGCTGCTACATTGACTGCGTGGCGTGGCCTTGAGTGGACTGACTGTCACTGCTTTTGACTCGTGAGTGCCGCTTTTATGGCGAACGGCTACTGTTGCTGTGCTACGGACTTATCGGAGAGCTTAATGTCTTTAAACAGATGAATTGCTTTGCATTAAGTCTTTGTTTGATTAGGATAATTGATAGCGTGGCTTAGGCAAAGTCTGCTTCCACAATACTTGAAAATAACTGTCTGCTGTGTTATTTGATAAGTGATAATTGAGTTTGTTACGAGCTGACATTTCAGAACTTGATTATTTGTCTTAATTAGTTGGCTGATTTGTATCGGATTATCTTACATTTCTCATTAAACATTCCTTAATTCAATGAGATGAGCCTGAACTATAGGGTAATTATGGCACTAAGTGTGATTGTGTCAGGTAGGTAAATAAAGTTGGGGTGATATCGGATGAACTCAAGGCTACGGCTGTTGTACCGCTATCAGTGGATTTTCTACCGAGTTTTATTAATGCGAGATTCCCGATAAACTGTAACCATACTTTACAGAACTTTAGAATTGGCACGGCATGGCACCCCCCTTCTCCTGTTGCCTTGGTGAATTCATCCTTAGGCCTGCTCTTCACGTTATCGCTGTGGTAACAGCTCGCTGATCAGTAATTCATTTTCAGACCTCGGCATACCAATTACCAAATGAAGGTTATTATCAGGGCTGCCGTTTGCCTTGCTCAAGAGCCGTGCCGAATCCTAAGATAGACAGGGGCTGTAACATGTGTGTGTGTGTGGGGGGGGGAGGGGTCAGTGCATTTACTGACATGGCTCTCTCACTCAAACAATCTCTACGTTTCCGTCTCTCGCCACATCTTTCACTCAGTCTCTCTGTGTTTGACATTGTCTCCATTTGAATTAAGGAGAGATGTGTTGACACAGTTTTTCAAGTGCATTCTGAAGTCAGAGCGCTGTAATGTGGCCTTGGACTGGGTCCGCAGCTCATGGTTCACGTTTGCTCTAATCATTAAAGTAGAAGGCCTTGAAATAATGTGAGTATTCATTCACACTTTCTATTCAACTTTCCGCTGAGGACAGGTCAATTTCATAAGATGTTTTTTCTTCTTTTATTGCTTTCCCCCGGAAGAAGGCTCACGGAAGATCTAATTTCCTAAAATGTCAAGAAATATCAAGACGTCTTGATTCAGTTCCATAGTGGAGAACTCAGTGTGTGTGTGTGTGTGTGTGTGTGTGTATGTGTGTGTGTGTTTCAGCATTTTATATATGAATTTTATATGTGCACATTATGGCAGTCTGCGGAGTCAGTTAAATGTAGCACATTAACATGAATAATAAAAAATAATAAAAAATATACAAATCAAATGGGCAAATGGGAGTCTGCCCATATAGACCAGCCTAAGTAGCACAGTGGAAAATAAAATAAATGTGGTAAACAGGAGATGAACAAATAGACAGTGATCAGTGTTCATCGCACAAGTGTTTATGTTCACAATGGTACTGCAGTGTGAACAATATGAATGGCACTGCAGTGTGGACAATATGAATGGCACTGCAGTGTGGACAATATCAATGGCACTGCAGTGTGGACAATATGAATGGCATTGCAGCGTGGACAATATTAATGGCACTGCAGTGTGGGTAATATCAATGGCACTGCAGTATGGACAATATGAATGGCACTGCAGTGTGGACAATATGAATGGCACTGCAGTGTGGACATTATCAGTGGTACTGCAGTGTGGACAATATGAATGGCACTGCAGTGTGGACAATATGAATGGCACTGCAGTGTGGACA
>JACXGJ010007151.1:13203-31763 GCA_016801105.1 Esox niger | reverse complement strand
GTGTGTGTGTGTGTGTGTGTGTGTGTGTGTGTGTGTGTGTGTGTGTGTGTGTGTGTGTGTGTGTGTGTGTGTTTGTGTGTAAGTCTGTATGGTGTACTTGGCTGTGTGCCAAGTTGAGCAGAGGTGACAGGTCAGGTGACAGGTCTAGTGTTCATTGCTCTAGTTTAGGTGGTCAGACAGGTCTAGTGTTCAGTGCTCTAGTTGAGGTGGTCAGACAGGTCTAGTGTTCAGTGCTCTAGTTGAGGTGGTCAGACAGGTCTAGTGTTCAGTGCTCTAGTTTAGGTGGTCAGACAGGTCTAGTGTTCAGTGCTCTAGTTTAGGTGGTCAGACAGGTCTAGTGTTCAGTGCTTTAGTTTAGGTGGTCAGACAGGTCTAGTGTTCAGTGCTTTAGTTTAGGTGGTCAGACAGGTCTAGCGTTCAGCAGAGTCAGTTTAGTTGGTCAGACAGGTCTAGTTTTTAGTTGAGTCAGTTTAGTTGGTCAGACAGGTCTAGTGTTTAGTTCAGTCAGTTTAGTTGGTCAGACAGGTCTAGTTTTTAGTTGAGTCAGTTTAGTTGGTCAGACAGGTCTAGTGTTTAGTTCAGTCAGTTTAGGTGGTCAGACAGGTCTAGTGTTTAGTTGAGTCAGTTTAGGTTGTCAGACAGGTCTAGTGTTCAGCATTCTGATGGCTTGCACTCCTAACTTCAAGTTGCTTTAGAAATGTCTGGTCTGTCTCCCATCATAAAATAGGACATTCCAACAGTTCCGAATGCTTTGATATTCTGACTGGACAGTGCAGAGTCTGTTGGAAACTCAAACTGGTTTTGTATGGTGCCCTTTCTTTTGCTTGTTCTGTAAAATTGTTGACCTGAGAGAGGGAGAGAGAGCGCGAGGAATGAACAGGGAAGGTGACAATGGCAAAGTGCGCCAGGAAAAGAGAATTATAATTATTCATTTCACTGTTATCAATTTAATATGTTCTTTTGTGTTCCTTTTTTATTTTCCACTTGCTTTTGCAATGTGTAAAAAATGTTTCCCGTATCACTGGAGCCACACTCCATTGAAATGTAATAAGATACTCAGAAATAGTGTGATAGAAACTGGCCCGGAAAACACTAGAGAAACGAGAAAAAGAGAGAATGATAGAAACTGGAGAGAATGACAAAATCTGGAGAGAGAGAACGAGAGAAGCAGGAGAGAGAGAATGACAAAATCTGGAGAGAGAGAATGAGAGAAGCAGGAGAGAGAGAATGAGAGCAAAAGAGAGGGAAGAAATAAGGGAGGGGGTTGTTTGAGGACCGGCTCCTGATTGGTCAGGCTCCTGTGTGTGTTTTCTCAGTGGGCGGAGGATTAAGCGTATCACGTGGTCCCTTTAACCCCTTTTCACGCAAACATTCCGCCCCCACACACGCACACACACACACACACACACACACACTCTCACACACTCACAGCTGTTGAAATCTCTCGTCCGCGTCGGTTAGAGCAGTGAAGGCAGCTTGAGTGTGTGTGACAGGGGAATCTGGGACTAGCAGGGAAACTGTTATCCATTGGCATTCGGGTTTGGATCAGCTCACAGGGTCCACTGAACCAGAGAAGAGGACAGACTGGTTTTCACTCGTCGCCTCTCTCCCTGGTATTTTTTCCCCCTTTGCCCTCACTGTTCTTTATTGTATTTCGTGAGGGATTTCGAGACGAGAACCGGGATTGGAGGCATGTGTTTTGACTGGAGCTTCTACACCCAATTTGATCAGATTCACTGAGTACGGGAGACACTAAGGTCAGTTAGCTGGGCTGGTTTTATTACTTGTTTTTTATTGTGACTTTTCCTGCTGTGTGGAATTTCTTAGTTGGACTCAATTGATTATTTAAATCTTATTTGAGTAAATGAAGTTTTGTGTGTGGGGGGGTGGGCAGTATACCTGTTTAAGTTAATTCAGTTGGACTAAATTGAATTATAAACCTATTAGAACCTATGGGGTTAGTTAGCTAACGCTTCTTCATGGATGTTGTTTACTACCACATTCCCATTAACTTGACTGAAGTCCTTTGAGCCTATCAGTTTAAATCTGTGAGCTGTGATCTCACCTTACATTCAACTGCCAATTTGATGGGGAATCCCGGGCTTCAGGGTTGTGACTGTCAACACGCTCAACACTGAGCCAATGAAGACAACAGACAGGAAAGCTTCTAATGTATGTTAAGAATGCATAGGTTAACTTCTGCCAGTAGGCTACGACACCGGTATGCTGTGACTGCAGTAGCGTGTATATAATACTGGTATTGCAGTATTATGTAGCGCGTACGCTACCGCAGCACACCGGTGTCGTAGCGTACAGTTGAGTTGGCCCCTTCGCTTACCATGCCCGTTCAAAGTTCAAGCTGAAATGCTTTACTGTCTGTTAAGAGAGGGATGTTTCCCGTTCAGACACCCCATTGGCTAAGTCACGGCCACAGTATGTGTTTTCGTCACACAACAAACAGCGCCGTTTTTGCGATTTGCTATCGTTGACCGTTTAGGCAGCACGCTCACTTGTAGGTCACCGGAGCGCGTTTCTTGTCCTCGCCCTCGCGTTTATTTGGAAATGACACGAGCATGCACCTACGCACACACACGCACACACACACAGGCGTTCTGGTACCGCCCACCTGCAGTGTGTTGAGGCTGAGGCACAGTAGATAGTAGACTATAATTAGCGTCTGGGATTCTTTCCGGGTATTGTTGCTGTATGGATTTTCTGAGAGATGGTCCATTTGGAAAAGATTCAGCCCACCAGGCGTGATGACATGAGAGATGAGGGAGGAGACGGGGTGGGCAGAGTAATGAAATGTTTCCCATGTCAATAAATCTGTTTACATTGACCTCAACCTGGGGGAGGGTCGAGGGTGGGGGGGGTTGTTATTGTTTCCCTCCGGATTTGTTATTGCAGTATTTTACTTGATTAAAACTGTTTATTTTTCCACTGTAGAATTGAAAATAGAGGGTGTGGGGTTGGGGATGAGGGGCAGCGAGTGAGAGGGCATCAGGAGGGAGGGGCATCAGGAGGGAGGGGCATCAGGAGGGAGGGGCATCAGGAGGGAGGGGCATCAGGTGGGAGGGGCATCAGGAGGGAGGGGCCCGGTGGGGTATAGTAGTGTAGTAAATAAAGAAAGCTTATCTCCCCTCACTGCAGGAGTAAGTCCAAGGCTAAATGTCACTCTGGAACGAGGTGAAGTCGCTGGGTTGAAGGGAGCCCGTGATGTCGACTCGATCGCCATCCACGTGTGTGATTTGTTTCCGCTTTGCTGCTTCCCTTTTGTTTCAGTCACAGCGGCCTTTCCTAGGAGCGGCCTCTCCTCCAGGTCGTGCCTGCGGCCATGGGAAGGGGGTTGGGTTCAGTACGCTGTGGCGGTAGGCTAACGGATAGTAGGTCGGAGGTCGTGGTCACCTCGGGCTGCTAGTGAGTCTAAGCAAATCACAGTCACGGCCTGGTGCACTGCAAGCTGCATTTAGCGGTTAGCGTGGTGTGGCTATCCTAGCGTTATCTGTTTATTCATTTAACAATGCGTCGGTTTGAAGGGCCATTGAGTGACTAGACGGAAGAGACCACAGATTCTTGTGGGCAGCTCACTCCTTCCAATCCAATGGGTCTTTTGATCTCTTAATTGGGTTGCTCTCCGACCTTTAACTTGTCACCTCCCAACTCTGGTGCCCAAAGTCAGGGAGACACCGCCGTGTGAATCTCCCGCCGGGCGACCCTGGAGACGGGAACGCCAGAGGGAATGTTCAAGGGGAACAAAGGAAATACTGAGAGAGCTGGAAACGGATAGTCTTGTGTTTGAGCGGGGTGCCCAGTCCTCTGTGTGGATCTGGGTCGGGGCTTGTTTTACAGGGGGTCCAGTCCTCTGTGTGGATCTGGATCTGGGCTTGTTTTACAGGGTGTCCAGTCCTCTGTGTGGATCTGGGTCGGGGCTTGTTTTACAGGGGTCCAGTCCTCTGTGTGGATCTGGATCTGGGCTTGTTTTACAGGGTGTCCAGTCCTCTGTGTGTATCTGGGTCAGGGCTTGTTTTACAGGGGGTCCAGTCCTCTGTGTGGATCTGGATCTGGGCTTGTTTTACAGGGTGTCCAGTCCTCTGTGTGGATCTGGATCGGGGCTTGTTTTACAGGGTGTCCAGTCCTCTGTGTGGATCTGGGTCGGGGCTTGTTTTACAGGGTGCCCAGTCCTCTGTGTGGATCTGGATCGGGGCTTGTTTTACAGGGGGTCCAGTCCTCTGTGTGGATCTGGATCCGGGCTTGTTTTACAGGGTGTCCAGTCCTCTGTGTGGATCTGGATCGGGGCTTGTTTTACAGGGTGTACTGTTCTGGGTCGTTGTAGTAATAAGCAATGATAGAGGCCTTGGTTTTTCACTAGGTGCTTTCAGGAGGTGTGTGTATGTGTCCGTGCAGGCTTCTCTGGTCGTGTGGTGTTCCCACATGGGAGGACGCAGTGGGGGGCTTGTGGAGGGGAGGTTCACGATGGGGGAGAGAGAAAAAAGGGGGGGGTGCAGCTTTATTTTGGAAGCTCCACAGCTGCTAGGGCTGGACCAGAAGGATTGCACCCATCCAGCAATTCCCCCGTCCTCACATCTCATATTCATGCTCTCTTTTTCCCCATCTAAGGCCACCTCTCTCTGTGTCTCTCTGCCCTGTACTATCTATCTGTCTGTCTCTCTGCCCTGTACTATCTATATGTCTGTCTCTCTCCCCTGTAATATCTATCTGTCTCTCTCCCCTGTACTATCTATCCGTCTGTCTCTCTCCTCTGTACTATCTATCCGTCTCTCTCTCTCTCTCTCCTCTGTACTGTCTATCCGTCTCTCTCTCCTCTGTACTGTCTATCCGTCTCTCTCTCCTCTGTACTATCTATCTATATGTCTGTCTCTTTCAGAATCACAAGGGGAATTGACTGGAAACGTATTCTGACACAGCTTCAACAAATCCAAATGATCACTTTAACGCAGTTGAACAGCCTTGAATGTTCACTCTCTTCTTCTAGTAAATGCGAACCATTAGTAACCGAAGTGTATCCACTGGCAGTTCATTCCCGGTGGGCCGGTACCGGGTTGTCATAGCGCGACGCGTCCTGCACGATGCATTGGGACAGAGTGCTCTGAGCGAGAACAGCGGACTCAGGACACGGCACTGTTGAAGCAAAGCAGCGTTCCAAGACATTTGACGTCTTAACCATTTAGTGGACGTTCTGTTTAAAAAAGGTTAGGTTTCCGAGGTTCTCAAATCACGGGCCAGGATCAGTACCGTCAAGGAGTTTAAGAGGGCTGAGATGGGTTCTACATGGGTACTATATGCCGACAACCCCACCCCCCCAGTCTCTGAAGTATCCCTACTCCCTCCATACCAGGCATTCAGCACCAGGCCGGTTTATAGATAACTAGATTGTCTGTCCCATACAATGACTGAATCCTTGACTAGCAAGACACCACGCAACTCCCATTCCAACGTCGCTGGTTTAGCTGAACACTTAAGGCCTGTGTCTATGTACTTGGCTTCTGTCAGTCTTGCCTGGCTGCAGTCTCGAGTTACCTGGCATGGCCCGGGGACGCGATAAACACACACACATTCAAACACACACATGTGCACACATTCACACACAAGGAGGGTGAATTGAATATCATGTTACGTAACCTTTGGTGGGGGTGTGTTTGGGGGGGTTGCCCAGCTGCCTCTACACGAAGGAGCTGAGATTCTTCTAGCCGGGCTTTTATTCATCACCATGTAAATCAGAGTTAGAAAGGCGGAGGATCAGGTTGAGAGAGGGATGGGAGGGTGAGAGGGGAACGACGGAGGGAGGGATAAAGAGATAGAGGACGGAGAGGTGGGGGAGGGAGGGAGAGACAAGAAGAGAGAGACTGTGTGTGTGTTAAAGGAGAGAGGGGAGAGAGCAGAATACTTGCAAAGATATGCAAGGCTTTCTTCCCTGATGTTTCGCCTGATGGAGTCACGTCGCAAAGAACCAAAGCCCAAGTGGTCCTGTGGGTTGATACCAAGAGTCTTAATCAGTTCAGTGTTGACCGGACAAATTTTCAGAACCAGTACCTGTCAAAAGCTTGTACACCCTTATCCATTCACTTAAATGACGACACGTACTGTTGTAAATCATCGCTTATTGTGGTCATTACACCCAACTGGTGTTCCTGGTTTGTCTGATGTACCACATCTGTTCGAGCAAATCCGATGCGATGACCCAGCGAGGCCAACCGGCCAATGACCTGTGAACTTACAGGTCACATGTAGCTTCACACAGCCATCTATTTGAAGCGGCGTGAAGCCCCTTCCCTCCAGGATCACAGGTGTCAGGTCATTGGTCGGCTGTGATGGCAGCGGAATGTCCGGCATGTTCGGCCCTCACTTGACTCTAGAGTCACAGCTGGCCTTTCTGTCCAGCCGTCAAACAGCTTGTCGCTATGCCGACTGTGACGTCAGCGTTCATGTAACAGCCCTTCTGACATGCTATCTGGCCGATACGGTGACACACCTACTGGAACGCGGCTCCAAATAGATGTATATAGTAGTGTTTTGTGCATTGCCGCCACATTTGCAAGAAACATATGTGAAATGCCTTACAGTGACGTTTTTACAGTGACGTTTTTACGGGGAGGTTTTTACAGTGCAGTTTTTACAGGGTGTTTTTTACAGTGAAGTTGTTACGGTGAGGTTGTTACGGTGAGGTTGTTACGGTGAGGTTGTTACGGTGAGGTTGTTACGGTGAGGTTGTTACGGTGAGGTTGTTACGGTGAAGTTGTTACGGTGAAGTTGTTACAGTGAAGTTGTTACAGTGAAGTTGTTACAGTGAGTTTCTATTCACTTTGTGCCCATGCAACCTCTCCCAATGCATATTGCTGTCTGTTCAGCTTTGAGAGTTCCTTTAAAGAGCTGATCCCTATTTCCTGGGAAAAGTTTAAACTAATATGGCTGTGGGCTTGGACAGCAGAGAGGAACTTGCGGGGGCATAAAGTAAGCGTCATTTACGCCAGGACACCGCCTCCTCTGAGACAATGAACCAAGACTGGAGGCCAGCTCAGAGCTCTGTGCTGTGATTCTTAATCTGAAACATCTTTTTAAGTGCCATTTGACCTGAATGAGCAGCTTAGCAACGCAGCGCGTCAAAGAAAAGAACACACCCCCTCCATCCCGATTTCCTAGCTCCTCCCTCCTTACCCCAAGCTCCTCCCTTCCTACTCCCTAACTCCTCCCTAGTTCCTCCCTCTCCAGCTCCCTCCCTTCCCGTATCGAATCAACAGCAGGGAGGGAATGGTACACCCAGTTATAAAGAGAGGGGAAAAGAAAGTGAAAGAGAGACGGACAAGCTAAAGAAAGGGAGATTTTGAGAGACCATATACAGTAGGGGACAGGGATGTGTCCCTATGATAGGGTAACCCTGTTTATGTCCAAATGGCACATGACTGGAGAGATTCGGAAAACAATCCCAGCTGTAGAGATGTCTCTTTCTCTTTCTTGCTCTCTCTTTCCCTCCTCTCTCCCTCTCACTCTGCCTGCCGCTCCTCTTTCCCCGTGGCTGCTGCTCTCTCTCTCCCTCCTCTCCCCGCCTATCCCTCTATCTCGCTTGTTGAAACCGCAAGCCATCTGGTTGACCCCAGCTTGCTCTCCCAGCTCTAATACGCCGAGGCTTAAAGGCCCAGTGCCGTCATAAACTTCCGCTCAAAAATATCACGCAGAAATTGGAATAGCGATTATAATGCAAAAAGCGTAAGGGCAGTCAGAAAAAATAAATACATGAGATGCAGGCCTACTTTCTGATTTGAATATACAACCTGGTTTCCAAAATAGTTGGGAAGCTGTGAAAATGCCAATAAAAACAGAATGCAATGATGTGCTAATCATTTATCCCTATATTTAATTGAAAATGGTACAATGACAAGATATCAAATGTTGAAACTTTATTTCTTTTTGGAAGAATACAAGCCCATTTTGAATATAAAGAATACAAGCCCATTTTGAAATGTGAAATGTGAAATGTATTTCCATTCTTGCTTGATATAGGATTTCAGCTGCTCAACAGTTCAGGGTCACCAGTGTCTAAAGGACAGTTTTCCACTTCGCCTCAGGCAATCTTAAATAAGCTCCGGCCCAGAGAAGGTGGCGGGATTTCTGGATCTTCTTTATGTAGGGTTTCTTTGCATGCTAGAGTGTTAACTTGAATTTGTAGATGCAGTAACCAACTGTTCACAGACAATGATCTTTAGACATTTTCACTACAGAGTCGTGTCTGTTTTTAATGCAGTGCCTCCTGAGGGCCTGAAGATCCCTGCCATCCTGTATTGTTTTTCAGCCTTGTCCCTTGCGTAGAGATTTCTCTGGGTTCTTTGAATCTTTTAATGATATTATGTACCATAGATTATGGGACCCCAAAATTCCCATCCTCACTTCTGACAGACCCTTGCTCTCTGGAGGGATCTTTTAAAACCCATTAATGTTACTAACTTGTTTCCCATTGACCAAATTAGTTGTGTGTTATTCCACCAGGTTTAGTGGTTCTGCATTACCAAACTTTTCCTGTCTATTGTTGCCCCTGTTCAAGCTTATTTGAAACATGTTGCTGGCATCAAATTCAAAATGGGCATATATTTTTCAAGGAACAATAAAATGTCTCAGTTTCGACATTTGATATGTTGTCTTTGTACTATTTTCTTTTGAATATTGGTTTAAGTGATTGGCACAACATTGCATTTTGTTTTTATTGATCATTTTACACAGCGTTTTTGGATACGGGGTTGTTTGATTCTTGTCATTACTAGACTCTAATAGGTCAGTGATGTTCAGCTGGATAAGGGCGTGAGCTCGAGACCATCCTGTATGCAAATCAGGGCTGTGTATGCAAATAACCTTCTCTTTAAATGTGTTTCCTGACACCCACGTGATGAGATTGGGCATTTCCTGGGCCAAAATATTTCTGTGGAATCGTTGATTAGAAAATATATACATGCTGAATCAAAAACAAAAAAAGGAAATATGCTATTATGTAGTAGACATAAGGGTAATTTGACAATGCAATCACAAAGACCTTTTGGTGGCTTGAACTCCACAACCACTGCTACAAGATGGCCACAAACTGCAAAACAGCATGGGACATGAAGTTTGTTACACACACACACACACACACAAACGCGCGCACACCCTCACCAGCTCTCTCTAGTTGATGATCGCTTGTCATATACTAGTTAAACCCATGCTTTATTTCAGATTCACTGTACTCTTTCATTTGGTGTGGCAACAAGTGGTTTTGTGGGCCAATCAAAAAATACACATGACGTGATATGGATGGGTTGTCATGCCAACTAAAAGAGGCAAACGGCAACCTGTAGTTAGGGGAAATGTATTCTCTAACCCCAGCCCTTGACCCTGATAGTGAAACAAAATATTTGCCTTTCTCCTATATTTAGTTTGTCTCCTTTTCCCCTCTGGAACACTTTCCATGTTGATAACTGACTGTGTGTGTGCGTGTGTGTGCGTGTGTGTGCGTGTGTGTGCGTGTGTGTGCGTGTGCCTGTGTGTGTGTGAGAAGAGTAGTTCTTGGCTTCCTTGACTCCTGTTGTTGGCGCGGGTGAGTTGGCCACTCACAAAGCAGCATTTCCCCAGAAGACCTCCTGATAGGAAGGCATCCTCTTCCTGCTTGTCAGATACGTTGCCGTGGTTTCCTTTCTGTCTGTCCGTGGGACGTCTCTGTCATCTGCTCTCCCGTGGAGCTTGTCTCTGTCTGTCTTCAGTAGTGAATAGCGGTGCCATGGGAACCTACATGGTCTCTTCGTCAGTGGTTTTCACTGTAGACAGGTTCATGCTAATAGGAATGGATTTTCTTGTTACACAAAGCCATGAGCTGAGCGTTCATGTGTCAGGGGTCTGCCGGAAAAGTGACTTTTTCTGTTCACCGCCCAGCGAAATCTTTCTTTGCACAATTTCTCTCTGCGTAGCACAGTAACTCCATATCTTCCATGAACCAACTCATTACTGATTGGATCATCGCTCACCAATCAGATTATCAAAGCCAAAATGTTACTTTAGCTGTCCTGGCCGAGCCAACTCAATTCTGGAACCAATCAGACCAGAAGCCATTTCTTTCTGGGACCAAGCAGACAGTTGGTGGGTGTGGCGTAGTAATGGCCAAGAACAGGGAGTGTTTGTAGCTAGGCACGCAGGTCCCAGGATTTAGCTTCGTATTGCGCTAATTGTCCTCTTAACTTTGACTCGTTCACTAGTTAAGCATTGCAGTGCGAATCGTTCACGCTCAGTTTGTCGTTTTTGACACAGTCATTGCTCCTAGGAATGCACATTGAATCCATACCTGGGGGCGCTGTGTCTTTGCTGAAGTGGGCTAGCAGCATAGTTTATGTTGTACAGCCAAATGTGTAGAAGTACAGCAGAATGCGTCTGTTCCCACAGTCTCTCACTGTGTTGCGCCATGATCCTGGCAAGCAAGACTTCTAAATAAATCCTCCCTTTGGGATAATAAACCTCCCTGCAGTTCAATGGGAGGCGGGCCTCTTCTGGACTCGGGTTTTTAACTTTGACTGAATATGCCGCGATCTTTGCACGTTTTTACTGGGTCATGTTGAACAGACGTCACAAACGAAACTCGGATACAATTTATGTTTCTGTTTGCGGCGACGATCTCCAGTCCCTCTCCTGAAACTGGTGTCCGTTTTAAACCTCTCCTCTCTCTCTCCGTCCTTCCAGGTGAGAAGCTAAGCTCGATCAGAGCAACGTCAGAAAGCAGGCATGAGCACGGACGGCCGTCACATCGTGGTCACCACCCCTCCCCCACACAGCGGAGGACCCGGCGGTCCGAAGGAACGCTATTTCGACCGCATCGACCCCAACGACCCGGAGTACCTGAGGGAGAGGAACATGTCTCCGGACCTCAGGCAGGACTTCAACATGATGGAGCAGAAGAAGAGAGTCACTCAGATACTTCAGAGTCCAGTACGTGGGGGGGGGGGTCAAAATGTATGTTTCTAATGATTGTTTGGCCCAGTAACCCGAAAAGACGGGTCACTGGGCGAATCGGTGCCTCGATTTCCGCCCGGCAGTTGCCATTTGAATCCCCTCAGGGTTTACGCACGCCCGCGTAGCCACGGAAACAGGCTGCCACATCCTCCCTGATGTCCTGTCACTCACAGGCTGAATGCCCTTTGAACCCCTGTCCGCGGCTCGGACTCGACAGTGTGTTTACCCACAGGTGTTGACTTAAGGCAGGGCCTGGCTGCACGGATCGTTACGGTCCGTTTGGTGTGCGTGCGTGAGCGCGCACGTGCGTTTGGGACGTCTGACGCTGCTTGTTCTCTCTGTAAGGCGTCACGTGTGATCCGTTGTCCCTGCGCACCTCATGTTGTTCTTCGGCGACCTTCTTCACCCTCCGTCTGGGGGAAGCAGAGCCCGTAAAGGAGACTCACGCATTGCGTGTGTTTGTGTGTGTGTGTGTGTGTGTGTGTGTGTGTGTGTGAATGTTGTTTTGATGTGTGTTAGGCTCTGAGCCAAGCCTCAGTCTAATCCCATGAACCAGCAGAAGGAGTCTCCCGAAGGCTATGGTATAGTGATCACCTTCACGTGTGGCCAACTGGTTCTCAGTGTGGTAGAGACTATACATCGCACTGCCTCCTTCCACATCTCTCTCCCTTCCTCCACTCAGTCTTGGTCTGAATATGGGCTTCCTCAGCTGTGCCAACAGTGTCGCGGACAGAGGTTGTCTCAAATGACAGGTTTTCTCCAGACGTCCCATGACAGAGTTAGACCAATATATGTTTAAACAGAGACCAATATAGACTGGGCGGGACTGGCCCCTAGCTCGCCCCCAGCTGAGCACAGAGGGCTCCTGCTGCTTTGTTCTGCAGCCTGCAGGCATAGACCTGCCTACAGAATCAGAACGCAGAAAAGGAGCTGTTCTGTTTAGTGGAGTCAGATAACAGAGAATAGAAGCTGTTCTGTTTAGTGGAGTCAGATAAGAGAATAGAAGCTGTTCTGTTTAGTGGAGTCAGATAACAGAGAATAGAAGCTGTTCTGTTTAGTGGAGTCAGATAACAGAGAATAGAAGCTGTTCTGTTTAGTTGAGTCAGATAACAGAGAATAGAAGCTGTTCTGTTTAGTTGAGTCAGATAACAGAGATTAGAGGCTGTTCTGTTTAGTGGAATCAGAGAATGGAGAATATAAGCTGGTGAGTTCTGTTTAATGAATAGAATAGAAGCTGGTGAGTTCTGTTTAATGAATAGAATAGAAGCTGGTGAGTTCTGTTTAATTAATAGAATAGAAGCTGGTGAGTTCTGTTTAATGAATAGAATAGAAGCTGGTGAGTTGTGTTTAATGAATAGAATAGAAGCTGGTGCGTTGTGTTTAATGAATAGAATAGAAGCTGGTGCGTTGTGTTTAATGAATAGAATAGAAGCTGGTGAGTTCTGTTTAATGAATAGAATAGAAGCTGGTGAGTTCTCTTTAATGAATAGAATAGAAGCTGGTGGGTTCTGTTTAATGAATAGAATAGAAGCTGGTGAGTTCTGTTTAATGAATAGAATAGAAGCTGGGTTTATGTTTAGAAACATCAATCCCAATGTTGAGTGTGTTTATTGTTCCAGCATGTTTCCAGAGTCTTTCCTCACTGTGTGCTCCTACGTGGAGGGTTTTATTCCTGGCCGGGCTCCTGGCCTTTAAACAATGACCCAACTGATTTGGGACCAAGGTCCGGTGGAAAACGAACTCTCCCGTGTCTGATGGAGCGCACAGCGTAGGGTATAGGGGCCATTGGGGACGTTGAGTAGGTGTCATGGTATCCAGGCTAAAGGTTTACCGGCCCGTCTCATCCACTGGGTGGATAGACAGGCCGCCAGATTCACCAGATAATGTTGTTAGAAGGGATTGGATTTAATGCCCACTTTCACATGCGAATGGTGCCTCCAGCCTCAGACAGACAGGCAGACAGGCAGGCAGACAGACAGGCAGACAGGCACAAACTTGAGTACAAACAGACCTCAAAACTCAAAAGTCTTTCGGTTTGTCATTGTGGTGGCTTTTCAACAAGTCGGTTTACATTTGGCTATATTTTGAGGGACAGCTACGTAGACGAGGAACACACAGAATGAGAAGGAGACGAAGAACAAAAGAGAAAGCTTGAAAACTGGTAGAAACACAGTGTAAACAGTAAGCAGGCCGCCATATTTGATTCAGCGGGCTGTGATGGATCTATTTTGGACGGCCGGACAGTTCCTCCCTGCAGGCCTCACAGCTGCTGGACCGGGGGACAGGTTTAAGTGTCGCACACACTGCAGTCACATTGGGAAAATCAATAGCATCGATTGGCTGGCAGTATCCCTCTGTCTCTCTGTCACAGTCCACATGAAAGACTATCATTGTGCTGAGTAAACCAGTCTGGCTATTGGAGTATTGCGGGCTGTAATTACAGGCTGTTATGCTTCACCTGGTCGGTGTGTTCGCGTGCGCGCGTCTGTCTGTGTGTGTGTGTGTGTGTGTGTGTGTTGTTGTGTATTCGTTCATACACACATGCAGGCATTTTCCTGTCCCCCCCCAAAAAATAGAACAACCCAATGCAGATTCAGAAGTGAAAAGGCAGTTGTAGTTAAGCTCCATATGCAGGACCCCATAAGGCTTTATGAATGGAAGCCCGGGAGCAGCGTGGAGGTTCTGGCAGACCCGGTCGGACTCTGTGGGTTACACCACAGTCTGCACTATTGCACAAAAGTCCGGAACAAAACCCGAGCTCAGCACTCGCGCATCTGCGCCACCGCGGCCGAGGTCGTCACCACGGCAACGGGGCCCGGAGCAACAGCGGAATGTTTGGCGTCGGCTCAGACCCCAGAACCCCTAGAGTTCTGCCGAGTCCGGGTACTGTTACGCGGGGACTCAGTAGAGGCTTCCACAATAGGGGAGACATGAATCAGGCCATTGGTAAAAGCCCGTTTCAAGGGCTCAGCTTGAGGAGGGAAGAGAGAGATGTTTTGAGACTCTGAGAAAGCTCTGTCTAAACCCGTGGTGTTGTTGAATGGACTCAGAGACTTGCATGCAAGCGTGTTGGTTTGCGTGTTTTATTCCAAGGAGGAACATTGAATAAGAAACCTTAACATTGGATGGCAATGTGTCTCTGTTCTGGGAGTCGCTGTACAGAAAATGTGATTCACATAGATTCGATGTTGTAACTCCTTGGTGTCACTGGTTATCTTGTAATGTGGCATTGAAAACAAACAGTCGGAATTCTTTCCGATTCTCAGACTTCATATGTTTCTGCTGTTGGCTTCTCGCACTCTAAAGTCAGTTATGATGGAAAGCAATGTTATAGTTGCCTAGAGTAAATAACATCTGTTATAATTAGGACATGCATTCTAGTTAGCTAGTGCTGTAACGGTCCTTACCTTGTAATTATTAAAATGTATATTCAAACATACACCTATCTCAGGTTATATGCTATATTGACAACAGGTCTTGTGTGGAGTTCTTGTTTGCATCATGAGGCTTTGGTTGTATGTTAAATATAGACAATAAGGTGGTGTGGATAATTAGCTTAGTATGGAGTCAGAGGGTGTGTGTGTGTGTGTGTGTGTGTGTGTGTGTGTGTGTGTTCATGACTCACTTTTCCTTTATGTTCTGTATCTGATCTTGTCCCAGATCCAGTATTGTGGGAGTGTTAGGAAGCACACCTGCAGGCAGAAGGTGGGGTTGGGAAATGTCGGGCGAGGAGAAGCCGAGCCCGACCAACGTGGCACGCCTCTTATGAATAGTGACATGCGTGTGTCTTTGTAGCATGCGTAAGTGTCGGTTTGTAAGTAGTGTGTTTATTTGTGTGTGTGTGTGTGTGTGTGTGTGTGTGTGTGTGTGTCATTGCTGGCCAAGGGGATGCTGGGAAAAGGGGACCTGAGGACATGGGGATAATAGTAGCCAGGAACGACATCTCTGCCCTCACCTGTTTTGCCAACCAATCTCCAGTCAGTGGAAGAGTCTGGACCAACAGACAAAGGGGCACCCAAGGACCTCCAGTCTAAGCTGTGATTAATGTTGTTCTCTTCGTTTTCTCTCTCTCCTTCTCTCCTTCTGTGTTCAGGCCTTTAAGGATGAGTTGGAGGGGCTGATCGAAGAGCAGAAAAAGAAAGGCAACAACCCCACAGGTCTTCTGGCCCTCAGACAAATCGCAGACTTCTTCATGTCTTCATCCGTAGCGGGCTTCAGTACTTCCCCTCTCAGTAAGTCCTCCCACGTCGCGTTGTTCAGGTTGAACGGTGGTGAAACGCTTTGCGACGGACAACAGGGATATCCCCTTTCTCACTGGAGGACAACAGGGATATCCCCTTTCTCACTGGACATCTTTAGGTGGTGTCTATCTGTTTCGGTCAATTTGTGGGCCGAGTTTATTTTTTGTGCTAGGTGAATGTACCCACGGGCTCTGGCCCGATCCCCCTCAAAACCTAACCAGAGAGTCAGTCTCTGGAGCGGAATACCTGCTTTGCCACATGCAATTGGCTATCAGGAAGACCTGTGCAATTGACTGTGTACCAGGCCCGTGGGCACCTCAGTTCTTCGTTGTTTTTAAACAGTTAAGGGGACACAGGCTAACACGCACAGCCACCTAGCAAACAACTTCCTCGAGGCGCCCGGGGGAACCCGACAAAACACCCCGTGTTCCGTGCGAGGCCGGTCTTTGCCGGGCACACACGTCTATGGGTTAGCTGTCCTCCCCGCTCGACTCTAGAAAAACGTTTCCTGTCCCCTCGGTTCTGGCCCCGTTGAGTCCAGGTTTCCACATGTGAAATCTGTTTCTGATCACAGAACTCCAGAGCTCGGAATGCAGTACTGATGACGAATTACCAAGGCGACTCAGACGGAGTGCCTCGTTGGATCTGCTGTCGCTGAACAAATCTTCATACCAAACACAGAATGTCCTATTATATTCCGTAGTCGATGACTGAAACAGATGTTTGACAGTCGTGGCATTTGTGTTGTCACTTAATAAATATGTGTAGTATGTAATTGAATTTAGGGTAATGTTATAGTCTACTGTATGAGATCAGTGTCAATGCAGAGGAAGTCTTGTGTGTGTTAGCAGTCCAGGGAAGGGAAATCAATGGTACATTGGTTGATGGGAAGGTCCTCTGATGCATCTATAACCATTGGTGGTTATTAATGACTGTTCCATAATAATGTATTTCTAATTCAATACGTATGTAAAGATGGATATGACTTCTTGTCAGGACAGTTAATGCACTTAGTTTCTTTGTTCACGATCCAGATGGCCTGGAATATTGGTTGTAATTGATTTACGTCTTAATTATATGAAACAGAGAAAAAACTATCCCGAACAATAATTAACCTTTCATTTTTCTCCCTCTTGGTTTCTTCCTCTGCCCCCCCTCTCCTAGGCCTCGGAATGGTCACTCCAATCAACGACCTGTATGGAGTGGAATCTACCACTCTGGTAAAAGGGGAGAAGCAGACTCGCTGCAAGCTGGCCAGCCTCTACCGGCTGGTGGACCTGTTCAGCTGGGCACATTTCGCCAGCTCCTACATAACCGTAAGACCATAACATTGCAGCAACCGTCTAACGACCACCTCACGAGAAACCTGTGTTGTAGAACTAGGATTTTAGTTGCACCTCAAGTCGGACTCTACCTTTAATTTTCCTTGGACTATGATTAATCTGTGTTTTCTAGACACATTAAACGTTTTGCCTATTCGTTAGTTGAAACTGTGGGTTTAAGTGTCAGGTACCTATGTTTTTTCCTTGTTGTCTTCAGCAGCACTTTGAAGCTGTAGGATGATGACTTTGAAGCTGTAGGTTGATGACTTTGAAGCTGTAGGTTGATGACTTTGAAGCTGTAGGTTGATGACTTTGAAGCTGTAGGTTGATGACTTTGAAGCTGTAGGTTGATGACTTTGAAGCTGTAGGATGATGACTTTGAAGCTGTAGGATGATGACACAAGGTTTTTTTGTGTCCAGGTGCGTGTCAGCAAAGAACAGGACCACATTCTTATCATCCCCAGAGGACTGTCATTCTCCGAGGCCTCCGCCTCCAACCTGGTAAGGCCAATCACAGCGCACCAGGAAGCACAAACAACTAGTGAGAACCAATGTTCGCTAATCAAGGTACAAGGATAATCAACCTTTAGCCAGTCCTCACTTTAATTAGAAGCTATATCTGACTTGGGGTTACGGTTAAAATTCACAATAGACATAAAGGTTACGTTACAGAGGTTAGGTAAAGGTTATGCTTAGGTTAGGATTAAGATAAAATAGTTCATTCTAAAATTACCTAATTGCCATTCCTCCCCTAGATAATAAAACCTACATCTGTGCGTGGTCGTGTGCTAGCATGTGTTTGTCAGGTGCCAAAGTAAGCCAATACTCGTATGCCGTGTGGAGTAAAAGTTTTCTGGCAACCCTTCACACAAACCCAGGACAACAGAGCCAAAGTTTAATCAGCCCTCTATTTCCGGCCATTATTTGTGAGCAGACGTCCAACGGTCTGGCTCACTGGTCGGCAGTGTTTCCAAGACGCTAACGTTGTGCTAATATCTACGTATACACACACACAGCACTAAAGAATGGTTGCCGTCTGTTTTGCATCATAGTTACAAGGCCGCGATTGTAGCTTGTGGTTTAAGCAGAAGCCGTGTGTGTCGGCAAGCGATGTGTTCGATATTACAAATACAAGGTTGTCCGCGAGTTATTCAGCATCATCCTGTAACTGTCCCATGCGGTCAGTATGTTCTGCGTAACCCTGGGATTGTTCAACGCTCAGATGAGAAAAGGTGTCCTGCTGTTTTTTTTACTCAGTTTTAAATATCTCAGTTTGAAATGTGGCTACTGCTTGCCGTGGGGATTCCCGCTCTGTACTACTTTTAAAGAGTATTATATAATTGACTGGGGGTGTGTACTAAAATAGTATCTTTGCTGTTGTTGTTTTATCATGGCCTCAGACTCACTATTGAAGTGAAATCATGCCCTGCGTGTGACTCAAATAGAATCCTAGTACCTGGAGCCAAATGTGTTGTCGGCTGTTGGCCATGTAGTTCTGCCACTTGCGAAATGCCTGGGTAAATGCTCAGCTCTGGTGTCAGGACAAAGGACATTTCCAGGGCATTATTTCAGAGAATGACCAGAACCATAATGAAAAGGTCTGATTGCATTCACAGTGTTTCAGCTAATATTTCAAGTTCAGAAGTCTGTGATTCTCAGTTCAGTAGTTTGTGATTTTCAGTTCAGAAGTCTGTGATTTTCAGTTCAGTAGTCTGTGATTTTCAGTTCCGTAGTCTGTGATTTTCAGTTCCGTAGTCTGTGAATTTCAGTTCCGTAGTCTGTGAATTTCAGTTCCGTAGTCTGTGAATTTCAGTTCCGTAGTCGGTGGATTTTCAGTTCAGTAGTCTGTGGATTTTCAGTTCAGTAGTCTGTGGATTTTCAGTTCAGTAGTCTGTGGATTTTCAGTTCAGTAGTCTGTGGATTTTCAGTTCAGTAGTCTGTGGATTTTCAGTTCAGTAGTCTGTGGATTTTCAGTTCAGTAGTCTGTGGATTTTCAGTTCAGTAGTCTGTGGATTTTCAG
>JACXGJ010007150.1:0-31553 GCA_016801105.1 Esox niger | reverse complement strand
GGGGGGGTTGCTGTTTTTGTGTGTGTGGCTAACCTCTCACCTCTCTTGCCTTGGACCCTGTTTAGTGAGTGATAGGTCCTACTCCTGTTTTACACACAGGGTCATTCATCACCCTTTCCGCCTGTAACACTTTCCCACTGTGTCTTATAGTCCTCAGTCAGTGGATGGAGCCTATTCTTCCCATCAGTGTCAATGGAGAAAATGGAAGAGAGAGAGGGGGAAAGTAAAGCAGAGACCCTTTTCAGCCCCGCTCTTCAGAAGTCACATTCACTTCAACAAATACATGGCAGTTCAATCACCTAGCATTTGGTTGAACAACCATCAGCTGTCATTGCATCCTACCACAAGTAGAGCTGTAGTGTGGAGATGGTGGTCACAAAGGGGTTTGAACTGCTTCTAACCCTGTAGAATGTTAAATTAGATGATGAATGTGGTAAAGATAGATCTTTTCCACCCAAAAAAATGCCAGTTGAGAAAAGCAATTCAAGCAGATGGGATTTTACTAAGAGACAATAGGCGTTTGGCATCAAAGTCTCTGTCAGGATGAAATAGCGAGGAATGAGATGACATGCTTGACTTCATCTAAGATCCTGCCACTGGTATCACTAGATGGCAGCAGTGATTCAAATCACTATAAGCCATTTTCCTTGGATATAGAAAGATAGAATGTTGGTTCATATGCATTTAGAGCTCACACACTGGACATTATTGTTGTAACGTGTAACTGGACAAACTGTCAGAATCTGTAGTTATATAATGGGGTCCTTCACACAGATTTATGTGGGATTTTTTAAGACAATGTAAAGGCATTGGCTTTTGACACCTGAGTTTTGTAACTTCGAGTTGAAACTTGATGTCCGGCCTGTCAATGTTTTTCTTGGTTTTGTAACATTATGGGGTTTTATTGGCATGGGAAACATATGTCACATTGCCAATGCAAGTGAAAGAGACAATAAACAATAATGAATTCATATGCACGTATTGTACACATGTATGTGGCTCCGTAGGCAGTCACCTGACCTTAAATGACTTCAATGAACAATGTGAATGTAAACAACACCATTACACAAACTAAGTAAAAGAAGAAGAAAGGCATTTCAAGCGAACGCGCTCACTTGCTCTGTCTCACCCACTATCCATCAATCTCTCTCATTCTCTCACATTCTCCAGCCAACATCTGTCTCTCATTCTCATCATTCCCTCCTCTTTCTTCTCACTCCATATTCCATTTAATGGTCAACTCTGAAGAGGCCAATCAAACAGAAATGACTTGCCGGACAGGGACAGGGGAACGACCTACGCTGTGCTTGTGATTTTAGTGGCAGTGGAGCCTACATGTCATTAGTGAGAGTGGAAGCAGGTTCGTTATAAACACCGAGCCACACTGTCCTTGGTGTCTCAGGTGTGAGAGCATGCCTAGCCTAGCTGTGTCCCCTTACACATGCCCACTGAGCAAAGGACATTGAAAAGACATTGAGTAGACATGTTACACATTTTTCTGCCCGGGTCGGAGACTATTATGTCTTGGACGTTGTCTTCCTGTTCATTGTTTTGACTGCCGTTACATTGTTCTGTAATGTTTTGCGTGAACCCCGTCTCCACATGAAGGGTTGCTGCAGGAAAATAAGCAAATGCAACCCAATTTGTTTGTGATGTTGTTTCTGTCCGATGTACTGTGATGTCTGTTGGTCTGGTTAGTACATGATGCGGGATTCAGTCTTTTCTAGCCACAACCTTTATCATATGTGTATGATACTGTCATTCTCCCGCTCTCTGACTTTCTTACTCTGTAACTTTCTCTTTGTCTCTCTCCTGCCTCTTTCTCTTTTTCTGCCCTCTGTTTTAGTGGGAGGTTGCTTCGTTCACACTAGCTTAGCTCTCCCTGAATGAGAGAGTTTCGTGCATAGAGTGAAGGTCCAATGGTAAACTCAAGTGATTTATGGCTTTAGACAAATTGTAGATATTGGTTTTTATCCCCCTAGTAGAGCACAGCTACACAGACCAGGCCAAAGTCACATGCCTGCACACATACAGTACATACATTGTATGGTACACAGTGCGATGTTGACTACAGAAGAGGAAACACACTGCTCATCAAGAACGATGCCTGTAAAGAACTAGTAGAGTGTTCTTCTATCTTTTCCAAGGAAGCGGCTGCTTGTGCCTTGCGCTGGTTATGAAATGTCCAATGCCTTAGGCATGGTTGTGTGCTGTTTCGCTATATCCGCGGTATTTGTGAGCTGAATCCACGATGAGACAACGAGAGTTCCATACAGATTTATCCGTATCGTTCATAGAATTAAAATGAAAACCAGTGGGAGTTTACGCCCTGTTCACAGCCATGTTGGTTTGTTAATACTAAGCCTACTCTACAATCCATTTCCATGAGCTACCTGACTTTCTTAGATTTCGGACACGTCATGTTTGACATATTTCCCGCATAAAAATTCGAACAAAATGAATAACTGTTATTCACTGAGGACAACTCTTGTTGTGCTTGCTCTTTGGAGTTCAGGAGGGGAATCTGTAAAAGCACTTTGTGACAACTGCCAATGTAAAAAGGGCTTTAGAAATACCATGGATTGATTGATTAATTCAGATATAGCTTTTTTTCTGGTATTTGCAATTCCCTGTTTTCTTGTGCGGAGAATACACTATATTACAGCAACATGTGAATTAGCATTTCCACATACGCATTTTTCTGGAAACTTCAAATGTGATATTCAAATGGGGATGTTTTTCACATGGTAAAATGTTATTTCTTAAAACTGAAACATTGACTCCAAGTGCTATGATACTTAACATCTATAGTTTGATCCCATTCACTGCTTTCTTGTTTCCACCACTGACAATCTGCGAGTACAGTTCTGAGCTGAGTGTCCGTGTCATAAGATATAACCCGGCAAATATTTTGTAGCCGCTTTCATTGATTACAACATGACAGATTTTTCCGGCCACTTTTAATAGACACCAGCTGAGATACAGAGCTTTGTTGTGTGGTTCTCCAATCCTTGCCTGTGGGTTACTAAACTAACTATGCTAGGACTACACAGACTCAACCCTGGCTCCAAACCCATTGGTTCTGTCTCTGCGGCGGCTAACTGGCTATTTAATGGCGTCTCATTAAAGTATGTTCCTGTGACAGTGCCCACAGTTCTGTGGTTCCCTGCTCTTCTCTCAGTTCAACATGCAGTGCCATATTTATCTTTATTCAGTTGAACGTCCTCCACTACTGTATTGATGTATACAACAACATTTTCTGACACTTGGTGATATTTAGGACACAATTGACAAAATGAACGTTTCTTTGTGCCAGTCCAGTTTGGACACAGTATCCAATTTGGTGTGTCCAAACTTTTGACTTGGACTGTAATTCTTTTGTTTTTCTCCTGCGCTGTAACCACCCAGTAACACACGGTACCAGGAAGGAAACTGTCTGGCCTACGTGGGATGTGCGTTCTTAAGCCACCAGAGATTTAGGGTTTGGACGGGAATGTGGATGCGAACTGGCAAACAGTTTGGCTGCGTTTTTTGTTGTGTATGTCCACTGTTTAGAATTACAAAGGAGCCAGATGAATACAAAGTTGTTCTCCTGCTTGCAATAGAGGGACCGCAGGCAATCAATATATTGAACAAGTTTTTATTTGAAAGTGATGAGGGTTAAGGCAAGTTCATGGAGGTACTGAATCAGTTTGATGAATACCATTCACCTAAAAAGAAATGAAAATATGTGCACAGCAAGGTGAGAAGACTAACATCTTTCCTACAGACTTTAAATTGAAGGGACATTTTGTAATTTGAGTACTTTTTGGACAACGCTGCAAAATTATACCAAGCCAACGAGCTGGCACAAATTACATTCCAGGATGGCTATCCAAAGAATGAATGACTGCCAATCAGTTGTGCGGGGCAGGACCCATCTGTTTAACACAAAACAAAAACATTGCTATGACAAACTGATATGGTAGCCACCATTGTCGGGTGGTTATAGTAATTCGGTGTTGGATGTTTGGTTGGTGTTAATGAATTAACATGGCTTTGTTGAAATAGTGTAAAAGGAAGACGTAATGATATGTGTAACTACATTTTATGACACCTGAGTCGATATATACAGTATAGTAAGACAATGGCGATCAATGTCCACACAGGACAAGGGTTTAAGGCCATGCAGGTTGTTTCATTAAAGGAAACTGAGGAGGTGTTCTGAAATCAAAACAGAACAACAAACCTCTCTGAAGGGATGGTGGCTTTGTCTATGGGGCAGCGTCACAGCAGCGGTCTGGGAAGAACGGGCTCAGGCAGTTGTAATAGTAGCACCCTCACCACCTTTCTTCTGCAGGCGTTCCCCTTCTTCCCCTGAACCCATGTCGTTAAGGCTGAGCTGAGGTTAGGGCAGCACGGCTTGGAGTGGCCTCATTGATGACTGCGCTTACCTGGTATCCCAGGTCAAAATAAGTCTCTGATCAGAAGGTTGCGATGAAAATATGGAGTAGAACTGGAGGGTCAGAGTTGAATGCCCATTTTTGTCGAGCCTTGTCATCTGTCTCTCCAGCTTCTTAACTTCTCCCAGATCATTTTCAATTGTCCATCATCCATTTCAGGTTTCCCCCTGAGCAGCTCCCCTTGGAGATTTTTTCATCACGACCGTAACAAAGTACAAATGGGAGGCAACTATGCCGAGGCGGGGCTGATCCTTCTGGCTGCAGTCGGAAAGTTCCAGAAACTATCAGCCTGGTATTGGTGCGATGCTGATGCAGCAGGAAGGGCGTGTTCGAATCACACTAAAAGTAATGCTCATGTTTTTGTTAAACACTGAACCACAAAGTAGTACAACCACCATTGCATAATTTTTTCTCTAGACAGTTCCTCATCTGCCGCCACTACCACAGAAATGTTAAAGTAAATTCTAAGTCCATCACCACAGCCATTCGTCCCTAGTTAGTTCTACGTCGACCACAGGAATGTGATAGACAGTTCTAAGTCCTCAAAAACCACCAACAAAGCCATTTGTCTCTAGTTTGTTTGAGACACTGATACCTATAGGAAGACATGTTCGATTCTTGTTGAATGTATGTATGGAACTGTGTTTTGGTTCTGAAATACTGTATTGATTGGGATACCATACCAAAGTATTAAATAATCCTGGATTACTGATATAACATTATACATTGCTCAACAAGGGTTTGCATTAAAGCAGATATTTTTTTATACCTGAGGACTTGAAAATGTTTTGGCTTAGTTGTGGCGTGTTGGAGGGGTCGGGTTTAAATCCTGGTAGAAAACATGACCTCACTGCAAAGTTAGTTGTTTTGAACAGTGTTTAATCCGAATTACACTAATCAGCTAATTAGCACAAATGCAAAAGCTATTTCTCAGGCTGCCTAGCAAACACAACAAAAAAACATGCATACAAACATACAATGCCCAAAACATTCTGTAGTCCAGACACCATGTTGTTTTGGAAAAGGACAACAGATGTGACCTTTAAGCAAGGAAAGGATGGTTACCGAACCCTAAGCATTTAGCCAGGCTTTATTCAGAATAAATTACTCATGAGTTATTGTTACTAATGTCTTCTTGTTCTTGCATGTGCATGTGTCTGCCCTTCTGCAGGTGTGTGCGGTGGTGTTCATGGGTCCATACTTTGTGAGATTGTCATTAATGTGCATCTGGGGACTTGGTCAGAAGAAGACTAGATGGTTCATTAATTAGCTGTTGATTATCTGCTATGGATACAACTGACATTCAACTCCGAGTTCAGTTAGACAGCTCTTGCTCTCTTTCCCTCGCTCTCATACTCTGCACTTTCCAGCCTGACCCAAATGATTGTTTAGAGAACCACAATTATAATTGCTCATCACATCCACTGAGATTTAACGATAACATGGTGATTGGAAGGGACATATAGCTATTGAACGGTGACGATCAAAATCAAAAGCTGCAGACTGGACATATCTCAAATGAGCCTGCTAAATAAACAAGTGAAGGCTCTCCTATTTAGTGATAATCAGCAGAAGCACTATAAATGCGTGATAAGATCTGCACGGCCTCATTTCTCTGCACCCAGCCTTCAGAGTGACAGGACTATTATAAAGTGTGGGAATTGATATCATGATCCTCTTTGATGGCCTGGGTGTCTGGCCATTCACCATCCTCACCAAGTATGGACTCCTGGTAATGCCTATGGTAATGATGTGGGGAGATGACACTCTTTCTCTCTGTCACTGTCACTTCGTAGTCCGTCGAGACCAAAGTGATTGTATTTTCCCCCAGTGCAACCTTATTTATGTCACTCTTTATAACACTGCGATGTGTCCCGGCGTGTCAGGTCGGAGCATGTCGTTCTCGTCCGGGGCGGTGCTTTGAAACGACCTTCAACCAACTTATGCAAATGTTGGTAATGGGGCACAATGTGTTTGTATAAGATGATAGGCAACGGACTTACAGGGTCACGGATTCTCTGAGTCTCTGTGTCCATCTTGGGAGCTTCACGGCCTCGCTAACCAGTCGTGTCAGTTGAGGGTCAGTGTAGCTTCAGGTGAGGCTGATAACCTACGCCCATTGGATGAAGGGCAGCGTTTTTGATTCACGTAAATATATCATGCATCAAGTATGACATTGATTTACTGTAAGCAATCAAACACATACTTTACTGCACATTCTATATAAAATCAGATAATATATACCATGTTCTCTGCTCATGAATACCATGTTCTTCTATGACAATCAAGATTTGCTGAAGGATGAAATCAAATGCCTTCGGCTGCAGTTAGGCCTATGTACAATTCACAAGGGTAGAAGAAGTTCAACGTTTTGGCCATTGAGGTTTGCAGCTACATATTCTCTGAAATATTGGTCTTGTAGCAATAATTGTGTTTAAGAGGCCTCAGAGTTCAGAGTTTGTTCTGCAAACTGTTTTGTATTTGACGTGTCCCCTTTTCACCGTTACCAGCGCTGACTAAATTCTGCAATATTAATGTTTATTTGGGCTACATTATATTTTGAGTTGTGTTCCTTGGGGGCATAACAGAATTAAAAGAGAAACATTTCTATTTGAAGCATTCATATTTTACTCTACCGGCACCCACTAGACCCCGAATGTATCAATACTATTTGAGTTAATCTGCATTCAAGACACATCAAAGATGTGACACATAAGAAAATAGAGGAAGAATTTCTGTTTTATTAGGGAATAAAGTTTTCAAACACAATTTAACCTTGAAAGGGGAACAGGATTCCTAAACAAATGGAAACCCAATAATCAATTCCTGCCTGTGAAGTGGTGGCATCAATTTAAAGAACCAGTCAAATGTGAACTCTTTGTAATAATGCCAAACATTGAACCAGACTGAGCCTTGAGAATAGACCCAAATTGTGATATAATACTCTCTGTGTTCTGTTCAGCCCCTGTTTTGAAATGTGAAATACTGAAGTTAGGTGTATACCAATTAATAGAAAACAGCAATATCCAAAAAGCCAAGACAAACTGTTTAATACAAAATCAGACTTTTCAAAGCATTCCAACCTCAAATGCAACATTCCTTTTCTACATTTCAGATAGTGACAACAAGATTTAAGTCGACATGTAGTCACAGATCAGACAAAAGCTGGGTCTCACCACAGAGACATAGTTATGCCAGTGCTTCTCTTAAGTGATTTGATAAATAGGCAAATCCATTAACCACCCTGATTTGAGACCAATACTTTTTAACTATTGGTGTCTGTCTCTTTCTATTATATACCCAATCTTAATGTTCTCTTAATTGTTAGCGAGTTCTCTCACTACTTAAAGAGCTGGCCGTCGTATTGCTATCCCAATCTATGTTCCTCACTCATTCACTCTTGATCTTCTCTATTCCCATGCTTCCCTCATCCTATCTGTCTTTTTTTTTCTCCCTCTCGATCATCTGGGGCCAGGCTAGGTCTTGGTGGAGACAAGGACAATACTTTCCCCTGGCTGCCATTAAATCTCAGCATTTGACTCTAATCACTAGCTAATTTATAGCTGATGTGGTGGCTTCCTAAAACAGCATTGCTATTAACCTGGGGTATGTTGATTTAACTGGTATGTTAATTTAACTGTTTAAATTGTTTAATTGTTTTCTTTTTTATTTCAAAAGACACTAAATTCAGTAGTAGCTAGTGGTCCCAAGTCTTTGTCAATTTGCCAGTTCGAAATAACAAACAATAGCAGATTTAAGTAGACTATGAGGCAGCTGGTTAGTATGGCAAAACATTTTGACATAACATCTAGTGTTCATAGAATTTGAGAGAATAACTGATGAAATTCGACTGGGAACAGGGGGTCAAACATGGGTGTAGCTCTAATCTTGACTTCAGTGTCACAAAGACTAACCAAAAGATGCTGCCACAAATATTTCTCAAGACAACTACTACTTCCGATATATTTCAATGACAAGAATGGTATTTTTGTCCTTTTTTAAAATAATTCACAAATTGCAAATTGTATTTAAAAAATATATATATATTATTATTTGGGACCAATCACAAATAGGGCACCACCTCTAATGCCTTAGACAGGCCGGTAATCACTGAATTAAAGGGATAGTTTGACATAGATCCATATATAAGTGAAATTCCTCTTACTCTTAGTTATTAAACAAACCAGCATTCACCTTTGTCCAAGCCTGGAATTGGTGTTAGCATTGCCTAAATTCAAGATGTAAAACTGTGTGTCCTGAGCCATAAAAGTTGCACTGCAAGTGAAAATTTAGCATAGTAACTAATTAAGCATAATTGAATGAAAAGGCAATGTCGCCGTTGTCCCAGTGATACCCAAGACATTCAGACTTATTATTTTGGTTGCATTTTATTTGGATATTAGTTTGAATGAAAATGTCTCTTTATTGGCCAGAAGTTAGGCCCAAAGATGCCAGGCACCTTGTCATTAAAATGATATCTTAGACATCTCAATTCTGATAAATGTAGAGGCCCCTCACCAGTTACAAAGTATTCACTTCCCATTGGTGTACCTTTCCATATCTCAGCTCAAATGCCCATTCTTGTGTACACTGTTCATATAGCTCTGCTTCCTCGGATACCATCCTAGGTAATAACAAATCTGGCAGACCGTTGATAATCCTTAGTGGAGAAATATACTGTTTAGCTCAAAAACATTTACACTCCCAACATTAACAATTCAACATCCAACTTGATCAATGCTACACGACTCTATAGTTTTAATCTCACGGACGCATCCCAAACAGCACACTATTCCCTACATAGCGCATAGTAGTCACAAGTTGCGCACTCTATAACGAATAGAAAGGCGTCGGATACAGCTACAGTTTTGTACTTCCATTAATCACACTCTCTCAATGCCTTCATCTCTAAACTTACATCTAAATGAGATAATAAGAAAAGGCGATGGTTGTCCCTTGATGTCCCCATCACAAAGTAGCGAAAAAGTCAAACCGACAACAAAGCTGCGTTTCTCACACTTAGCGTAACTGAGGGGGCACGGCGGAATTAAGGCATGACACAATCATGGAGAGAATTGAATCAATTTGTCTACTCTAAATGGGTTTGATGTGTAGGGCTGCTCAAATGAAATGCTCAAATGAACAAGGCAGCCAAATGCCTCTAATCTTTGGGCTTAATGATGTTTTTCTGAGCTCAAAGAAGAGTTCCATGAGAGTAGGCAGTGAACAGGCAGTGACAGAGATAACAAATGCTGACATCACATTAGCCTGCGGAAGAGATGCCGTGATGCCTTTGCGCATCGCTAACCTAACAGGCACACAACGCTGTGGCGTACGGTAGTTAGAGTCAGGACGTTCCAGCCGTCTGGAAGTAACAGGAAGCACCTCAGTTTTCGGTTCGGTTCACGGGTGCAGAAGGAAGTGTTTGGAGTGTGAGGGGAGAGAGACGTGGCAACGTAAAGCCGTCAAGCCAGGCTTGCAGTAACCTTAAGCTGATAAGTGGCCGTGCAAACAGACCAAAGGGGTGTTGTTCTGTCATATGATACACAGTGAGGGGCATAGACACACACACGGTCTTGTATTGACATCAAATACTGACAAACACACATATACACACACGCACAGTATATCTACTCTTGTTAGGGGGTCAACTCAGAGTTGAAAACTTCTAGAGGTTTCCGTATTTCAATCTGAAGCTGTCACTGTCGTCCAGTAAAAAATCTTAGAAAGCCTTTTTATCCTCCAACTCTGAATGGGTATATTGCCGACTGAATGAGTGTCATGATTTGCTCTCTTTTCGCCTGTAATATGTCTGAAGTAGGAGCTCTGTGCAAGCTGGCACGTGAGCTTATCTTCAGGGCCATTAAATTCATAAATCTAACTTTAAATGAACACACACACGGCTTGTCTCGGCCGCTTTGCAAAGTAATTCATCTTCTACGGACATGATTCAGTTACGCAGGCAAATTGACAACTAATCCATGGCTGTTGTCCTTGTTGTCACTCTTA
This sequence comes from Esox niger, assembly GCA_016801105.1. Taxonomy (NCBI): domain Eukaryota; kingdom Metazoa; phylum Chordata; class Actinopteri; order Esociformes; family Esocidae; genus Esox; species Esox niger. The sequence goes on along the minus strand of JACXGJ010007150.1, from coordinate 21,102 downwards.
AGGTCATTTTTGATTGTGGCATAAAGTGAATAGACATGCTCTGGCCTTCATCAGCTGGCTTGGGAGACAGGGAGAAGATAAATCAGGTAGCTAAACATATCAATAAGAAAGATTCCTACACTGCATGACAACCTACTGAGGACGGACCGAAAGATAGGGTGTGTGTGTGTGTGTGTGTGTGTGTGTGTGTGTGTGTGTGCGTGTGTGTGTGTGTGTGTGCACGTGCGTGTGCGCATGCGTGCGTGCGTGAGACAGAGAGAGTTTTAAGCTTACGTGTTCCTCTCACACAGTCAAAATGAGTCAACTTCATTGATTGCAAATACAATTCCTATTAATAAACCAAGGCAGTCGTTTTTGCTCAAGGACACTCATTGAAGTAGTTTATATGCAGATGTTTTATTATAATTTTTAACCCAACTCCCCCACTCTCCTCCAATTCGTTGTTAATACCTCGTTTTTGTGCAGCAACTGGCACAGGAGAGTTGAATATCTGTACACACAAACAAGAGTGTCTCCAAACTTTGGCCTGTTTTCAAATCTCTTGCTCAATAACCAGATGTAATACAGCAGGGATCAAGACACACTAAGAGAATACATTGTTTCCACGCTTACCTTGCAGGTGTCTGACAGGTTTGCACAACAATGCAATATGCACCGTTCATTGGATGACCTGTTGCAGTACCTTCATGCTGTGCTACTCTGGACTCCCGGTTGAATGTTTTTTTAAAATTATTATTTAGTTATTATTTTTTTTTATAAGGAAGGGCACTACTGAAAGGGACTAAAACAAATCTCATGAGGTGTACATCTATATATTAGGTACATCTATCTAGTACTGAGTAGGACCCCCTTTTGGCTTTAGAAGAACATGAAATCTTTGTGGCATGGGATTCAGTGAAGGATTGTGCTCCACGCTGACTGGATGGCGTCACCCAGTCCCTGCAGATGTTTTTCCTGCCACACTTTCATGTGCCGAACCTCTAGCTCCACCTCCCTCCAAAGGTGCTCTGTTGGATTGAGATCTGGAGACTGTACAGGCAATTAGATTAGAGTCACTGTTGTATTACTGGAACTCATGTGTTATTCAGCAAGGCTTTGACACACCACCTTTTGGAAGTGTCCATCTGAAAATCGGTAGACAGTGGTCAATATAAGGATGCAAGGCCAGCAACAATATGGTACACATTGTCATTCAAATAATGTTTGGGTTTGTACTAAAGGGTTTGTATTCCTCTCTGCCAAGGAAACATTACCCCCATAATTATACCACCACTATCAGCAGCCTGTAACACAAGGCAGGATCTATGCATTCACTCGGTTTATGCCAAATTCTGCAGGAAACTAGATTTATCAGAACAGGGAATGTTATTTTTTTCCGTTGTCTTTGATCTTTAATCGTCCTGGCGTTCATGTTCACACCGTGGCCACATGGTCCTATGCCCCGGTTGACAGCAGTAGCGTCCGACCTGGTATTCTGCTGTGGCCTGTTCAACATGGCGTGATGCATTTGGATGCAGCCTTCTGCACACAACTATTTGTGGCCGTCCTGTATAAACAAGCCTGGCCACTCTCCTCCGACCTCGTCGCTTATTATGGTGTCTTTGCCCACAGAGCTGCCTCTCACTGGATGTTATTTTGTTTTGTGCACCTTTCTTCATAAAACCTAAAGCATTTAGTGTGTGAAAATCCCAGGAGTTAAGATGCTTCTGAGATGCTGGAACCACCATGTTTGACACCAACAATAGCTGTACATACAAAGCTGCTTTGACAACAACTAAACGATTCATGCTTTATATATTGAGTTGCAACCACATGTTTGCTGCTTGGCTATTTGCATTAACGAGCAGATGCACCTAATTAAGTGGCCTGAGTGGATTATATTGTAATTAGGTAACACTTTCCGATAAGGGTACATGAACTACCATTAACAAATGCAGTAATTAACATTAACGAATGATGAACAATGACATGAACAAACGGTTAATAATAACCCCTACTTTATTAATGATTTACAAATGCATGAACGAACAGAGTGTAAACTCATTTGTTGATGTTGAAACAGAACACAAACTCATTGTCCTTAGTGATTATTAATGTATGATAGTGCATCACTTTTCTTAAGGGACCACAAAATAATTAACTAATGATAAAGTATCAGTTAATAAAGGTTTCTAGCTACCAATGTGTCAATAGTTACAGATTTTTTAGGTAGAATTAGTCATCATTTCAGGGGACACAAAATAATTAATTAATGGTGAAGAAGAGGGGTTGCTAGGATAACAATATCCCCCCCCCCCCGGATATTGTCAGGAGATTTGTTTTCGAAAAAAAAACAAGTTTGTTTTTTCAAAGGCACCACCATCATGACGTTTTACATTCATTGGTTTTCTGTCTAGTTCATAGTTAGAAACTTACTATGCATTCCAAACCTCGACATATACTTTAACAGGCAATAATGGAACTTTCCAGTGTAATTCAGTAAATTACCGACCCGGATATCAGGAATTAATGTTGAGAAACGCTGTTTGGATTAGGGGTGGGCAGATCGATCCCGAAATATGGATTCTTCGATACTACGTTTCGTTGCTGAAGATCGATTCTAGCGTCAATAGGATCGATACCAGTTTCAGTTTCTCTCTTCTAGATTTTACCAAATTCACCAAGAGTATAACTGTCACTCTGTACAAACAAAGCTCAGTAGTCATAAAAAGTTATTCTCCAGCTTTACTGTTGCAAATCCAAGATACAGGCCTAGATTAATTGCATGCATGAATGCCATGGTTGAACGAAAGAGGAACGAAAGAGGAGTCCCCTGGCAGTCATTTCAGAGAGGCAAGGCATTTCCAGGTATATATATATATATAATATCCAGTGAAATTGATATTTTAAGCAAATCAGATGTTCCGCATTAGTTTGTGTTACATTAACATGTAACATGTTTACATTAATTACTAACTGCAACTGGTCATCATTAGCTGTTACTTTAGCAGCGTGATTAAATATAAACTAGATTCAGACATTCAAATATATTCAGCCCATTGTAACTTATCTAAATAACTTGTATAAAAAAATCTCTAACCTGAAATATGCACATTCAAATTACAATAATAAAACACATCATTTTGTACTATGCCTTTCAGAACAGCCATGTGTATTTTCATGCATGTGGATTAAGTAAAGCAACTTTACCACTCGATAGTGTGATTGATAGTGATTGCAAATCATGTAGTCTATAAAAATGAATTCAGGTTTAGCCTGTTGCTGATGGATGCATTCATCTCATAAATCATGACACATTGCTCTAGCCTAAATTAACGTACATATGCCGCTTTTAATAATAAAAAGTATTGGTATCGATATCGGCGATTCTGGCCCTGAATTACTTGGTATTGCATTGAACACACATTTTGCGGTAGCGCACACATCCTATTCAATCTCTACGCAACACGACCACATCTCTCTGCCACGTACTGGCAAACCATACTGAGTGTCCTTTAATGGAATGTATCCCCATTTCAAACAATACATAACCCAAAATGCGACCATACATTTTGTGCGCGTCACACCTAATGAAAGACGCAAGTAGCCAGCCTACCTTAGTAACAATGGTTGCTGCACTGTAATCGTATTAACACATTGTGAATAATGTAAATTATTTAGCCTATTGTTTATGCAAACAACTAGCTCCATGAATGCATGTCCTGCATCAACATTAAACAATTACAGTACAAATTGTGTGTTCCTGCAAAAAACGACCTGAGTTTATGTCCTGTGTCAACATGAACAAATGACACAACCCACTGTTAGTTAATGCCTCTGTAAATCATTCATAAATTAAGGGTTATCATTATTAACTGTTTGTTCATGTCATTGTTCATCATTCGTTCACGTTAATTACTGTAATTGTTTATGGTAGTTCATGTACCCTAATCGGAAAGTGTTACCTTGTAATGGTTTGCTTTATACAAACTTGTATTGTACTATAGTTTGTGAATGTACCTGGGTTCTACCTTCTACCTTCTAGTATAAGTATACTGTAACTACTGCAAACTCTACTGTATGTTTCAAAACGAGAAGTGCTCCACAAGGCATTCAATGGATTGCCACTAATTAGAGCTGATTACTTTAGAACGAGAAAAGGAGGCAGTGGGAAAGAGAGGTGTAGAGACAGAGAACCTGTACGTTGACCTTAATTACAGGGAATATAATATTTACAGGTGATGATGGATACATTTAAAAAAGGCTGTTTATAATTGATACACATGAGATTTTTTGCTTTAGTGAAACCTTTTAACAATATGTCATGCCGAACGGTTTCTTATATTTTTGAAAACATTCTGGTTCTAATAAAAAGAGTCCATAAACAATTCAGATTAGTCATTTATTGTATTCAGGTATAGTTTCATGATGTTTTATAAAATGTATGATCTTTTGAGAAATATACTGAAATGAAATGCTATGTAATATGCATAAGCTAACTTCTAAAGTAGATCTGTATTTCCTTCTGTGCTACTATCACATCCAGTGCTACTTCTTTTCAATCTCCTCCCTTCCTGTTCTCCCATTTTCACCTGCAGATATACCGGTAATCCCTGCTATCAATGAGCCATATACTGTAGATAACACCTCATCCCATCCTTGCCTTCATTCACATCAGTGCTCCCCCAGTGACACCACGACAGTCATTAAGGAGGAGATGAAGGTTTGGTAGGGGAGGTGTGAGTTGACGACCATTCTGGAGATGTCATTTAAGAACCTTTCACCTTCACGATTGTCTTGAAGACACAGAGTCATGGAATCTCTGATGGGGTTGCCTGGTTTTGTCATGGGACTAAAGTGTGATGAATGGGGCTATGTCTCTCTCTCCCTTTGTGTGCGCGTGCGCACAGGTGTCTACATAATCACAGCAGAATCACTATGGATTGACTTCAAAATCTAACATTTGTCCAGTTCCCCAAAATGTTCCCACTTCATGCCTTAAAACAATGTTTTCCAACTCCAGTCCCTGACAACCCCCTGCAAACGTCCTTTTTTAATCCATGAACAAAATCCCCTCATTAAAATTATTTAGGGCTTTAGGATTGATAGATGAATTAAATCAACTGTGCATGTCTGGGAAGGACAACATCAGTGTGTGGGGATTGAAAAAAGACCAATGTTGTAAAACACTGCCTTAAAAAACAGCAATGTAAAACAACTGGAGTTATGATCAACATGCCTAGATGAGGAAGCGTTGGTATTTTGCTGAACAGTAAGAATAGTTTAAGTAGCAATGTTGTTCCCAAGTATTATCGTTGGAGAATTACAACAGTTGGTTACAACTTGGGGTCAGCAAGTCTCTAAAACTAATATTAGACAACACCTCCATGCTAACAAAGTGTGTTTATTGGCAACAAAAACCAGAGGTTGATTTGGCATAACAATAAATATGGAGGTGGATCTGTGATGTTGTGGGGCTGTTTTACTTCCACAGGCCCTGACTTCCTTATTAGGATGCAGGGCAATTTCAAGTTCCATAATTCATAGTTCAGATTTGTAGTTCATATTTACCTTATACAGCACCGGAAAAAAATAAGAAACCACTGTACCTTTTTCTTTTCTTTACAAAAAAGTCAAAAAGGAAGGTTTTGAGGAAGGAACAGAAGAGTTAAATTTGCCGTGGTCTCTTAATTTTAACCCTCCTGTTCCTCAGTCAAAACCATTTTTGGAAAGGAAATAAAAAAGTGCAGGGGTCTCTTCATTTTTTCCGGAGCTGTTTATGTACAGCATGTGTTGAATATGGTCATCCATTTTTCAATGGTGTGATGTACACAGGCAATGCCATTGACGCCAACTATCTCTGCTTCTAATCTCTATTACTATGTCTGTAGAAAGTACAACATTTGCTTGGATTTAAGATTACTCTAAAACGGTTGATAATATTGTTTACTGAAATTGCAGCATATAAACATGCCAGTCTAAAATATCTGTGTAGCAGAAATCCTTTGTAGTCCAATTTTCCAATAGTAACTGATTTCCGATGATGAACAACAAACTAAGTGGAGGTAATTTCAGACAGAATGACTGGTGTCTGTGTTTGTATCTGTGTCTTTCTCTGACCATCTACTCTGTCTCTTTCCACACACGTAGACAACATCTCCCCTGTCCCATGGCACCTATCAAGGCACAGTTTACAACAAGCCTTGGCCAGAGCTGTCAATCTCTTCTCTCCTCTCAACACTAATATTTACCTCCCTTATAAAAGTCTCTCTTGTAAGTCCCATCCTAAATCAGATACTTCGTTTCTGTTCTGAAATGACAAAGGAGAATGCAGTGTTTCTCACAGTGATAGAGGGAGAGGGATGGAACAAGGACAGGTTAGGGAAGGACACAGGCAGACAGGGAGACTGTTCTGACTCGGTCCAGGCTTTACTAAGTGTGTGATTTGACTTCTGCCTGTGTTAGGCACAATCAATTTTTTTGGGTTCAGGTCTCTCTTGAAGATTACATTTTTATTTTTAACCTGGTTAAATAATTGTTACATTAAATATCAGTGACTGCTGCTATCATGCCAGCATGATAGGGGGTCCATTCAAAATTTTAACTTTTCACCAATAAGTAGTATTTCACAGTATTGTGAGTAATTCTTTAGGATAAAACAATAAGTAATTCAACACTAAAAACAATTACTTATGACTATTTATTAAAAAAATCAACACATTTTAAGTTAGTCCAAAACTGATTGTAGCTATTAGTGGGCAACAGCCACAAGTCATTGATTTAAACCAGGATCATTGCCGTTATGCAAGCAAACCGGCAAACCTTTGTCATTTGAGAGGAAGTTCATACATTTTGCCTTTTAACATTTGCTGTGCTTGTTCTTGATCTGACAAACATTTTTTCGATAATTTCTTTAGTTACAGAGACATTTCTATTAATATTTTAATAGCATAATTTGGTTAAGTCCATTGTCCTCTGAAAAGTATGAACTAAGCTGATTGAGAAGCTTTTAATACTAAAAAAGGCCCACTTCCACATGGTTTAAAGTCACAACAGGCTACCGCAGTAATTTGGTAGTCAAGGGAATGAGACAGGACTCTGGGTATGCAATGTGTAGGGACCACAAAGATGGCAAGTTCCACACTATGGATATTTTCTTTTCAGCTTAGGGGTTTGGTTTGGGGTAAAGAGTACAATTTGTAATAGTGTTAGAATTGGGAACAGTGTTAGTTTTTCTGTACTGGCAGTACACAGTAGCAAGAACCTGCAATTCTGAATATCCATAAACTCAGCTATATGCATTAACATAACTGAATATGAAGATAATTTTATACAGAGCTCATCTGAGAGAGGTGCTAATTGCAAACTGAGTGCACCTGTTTCTCTACAGTATGTGCACAACATTTGTAAGGCATGGAGCACTGCAGTGATTGTAGACCTAATGACAACTTGGCATTTGTCTTCCTTCCGATCGCAAACTCACCCGAACTCAACTCGTGCTGTGTTTTTTGACCATAAACAACTAGCGTTGAATGACTAGCGTTGAACACTTAGCGTTACAAGATTTCAGCTCCAGGCTAATCAGAAAAAACATGATAAGAAATCGCTAATAAAAGTCAATGAGAGCAAGAATAGGGTATTTCTTGAGCATTTGTGAAACTGATGGTCGATGCCAGAGTCCAGCCCATGAGTTGGTTCCATCCGGTCTGCAGTAGGTAATAAAATTATTCACCAGACCAGTCTTATAAAATGATTTGGGATTTAAATAATTTATAAATTACAATGGATGTACTGTATGAATGTTTTAATTACTGCCCTTTTCTGACACGCAAAACATCTAAGATAAACAAATTACAAAACAAATACGGCCATCCATTTAATTTCAAAATTCTGATGTGGCCCTCGAGATGAAAAGTTTGCCCCTCCCCTGGTCTATGCGTTTTTTCCTGCTGAGAAGTAGTCAGTGTGAACATGACAATCTCTAATCAGGACAAGATGCTAATGTGTCTGACCACACACCAAGCCCCTGAGTGTGCCAGACCACTTAGGTTTACGGGGAAAAAAACAATTGGTGATAGTGTTAGACTTGGGGTTACTTCTAGGTTTAGGCATTGTGGTTTAGGGTTAGGTTTTAGGGATAGGGTTAGGTTTCAAGTTCATGTTGATGAGGCTGAGGTTAGGGTAAGAATGAAGGCTCGTTTTAGGACTAGGGAATAGGAATTTCTAGGTTCCAGGTCCCCACAAGTATAGATAACCAACGTGTATCCATGTGCATGTATGCTGAGTGCTGTAGACCGAGCCAGTTGTACTGAGGCTAGACTGAGACTCTCAATGATACGCCAGCTGGGTCGCCTTGGGCGAGGCTGAAAACAGCACTAACTCCCCATCACCCACGTCCACACTGTTTCCTCATCTTTATGCCTCTCTTTCTCTCCTTCGCTATCACTCTGTCTCTACAGGCCCTTCTCTCCTCTTTTCCCGTGTCTCTATTTCCCCATCTCTTTTCTTTTCTCCAACACTTTCTTTCATGTCCCCTTTCTTTCCCACAATAGATTTCCATTGTGAACCCTTTTCAACCTCTAAGATTTGCTGTGTGTATAAAACGTGCCTGCCGCCAACGTTGGTGCAAGAATTTGTTTGGAAAATGGGATTTTCAGAAGAAAATAATCCACCAATCCAGCAGTTCCATTCAGAAAAGGGATACCATTCTATCTCTGTCTCCCTCTGTCTCCTCTTTCCTCTAGCACTGTTTCTATCTGACCCTTTCTCTCTCCTCTCTGTCACCGTCTCTATGACTCTCTCTTTTTCCCTCTCTCATCACTCTGTTTCTCCCCCCTCTTTCCTTTATCTGCCCGTCACTGTCTCTTGTTCTCTCTTTATCACTGTCTTTATTTCCTCTTCCTTTCCTTGATATCAATCAGTCACTGTTACCCAATCTCTGCTCTCTCTCGCAAACGTTCTCCACCTCTCGCTCCCTGATTTTCCTTCCCCCTCCCACTCGCTTCCTCTCACACTTCCTTCCTCTCAAGGATTTATCTGCCTTAATGATCTTAACTATCCTGCGTCGTGCCCAAGTCGTATCAAACATATTTAATCTGAGATCCAGCAGGCCTATTAGTTACACTGTACAAGCAGAGACTAATTGATTAAAGGAGAGGATATTTGCTCTCTAGTGCATCACAGGAAGTGTGTTCATCACTCTCGTTATAGTGTAGATAGTGTAGATATAGAAATACCAATGCATATGTCTTAAAATACTACAGTTCAACTTGGTCTGTGCAATCTAATATATACTCTGACAATGTAAGATGTAAATAGGTATGTGTATGTACAAATTCAGACACGTTAGTCTGTATATTGTGACATTTCTTCAAATATTGTACATAATTATGTCATTCACTGGAATGCATCAAATCAGATTGAAAGAGTGAACAGCATTACTCATCATCATGTTTCTGAACTGTTAATGTAAAATTGATAGCTGCCCTAGAGCTTACATTTACCAGAATGTAGAAGTCAACACAACTGACATGAATGACAGCTTGTGCAGTAATAATGATAGATTCCTATGCCAGTCGGTTAGTCTTCTTCAGTGTGACGACTTTAGCTCCCATGGAAAGGACAGGGATTTAGAATTTCAACCGGTTCAGGTGGGTTCGAACTTTAGAGAAAGGACATTTCAACATTATTTTCGTTCTGCCTATATCACAACATCACAATCTTATCTGATCAGAACTGTATACGTTATAGGGTAAGATTAAAGGTTTGTTTTACATTCAAATGTTTGCTTACCCCACATGATCAGATTGAGCAATTCAACGACCCAAGGAGGCTTTGAAAGAATTACAATGAGTCATTACTGTATGGCTATCATAGACAACTATCAAATTAAATAAAGTAAAACCTGCTTCTTCCCTAAAGATGGATCTTATAGAGACCTCTGACTGCAAGGTCGAACGGTTTTAGTGTGAATCTAGTGACTAAACAGAACTCTCCTTTTTCCTTCTGACCTCATGGCTAAGAACCTGGTGTGTGTGACATCTATGTAAATTTGTCTGAAGCTACAAAACACTGCTGTGTCAGTGCATTTGACACCCTGAGATCGATTATCCAAGAAACACAGCGGACATATTGTCACACAAAAGAGCAAAACTATGGAGAAGTGTGCATTCAACATATTTACTACATTGGTTGCAAAGGGAAGAGCTTTCTGAGAAAATCCTACTCTCTGTAACTTTTTTTTGAGTACTGTCATTTTGGAAGACCTTAAAGGGCAACTCATTACCGAATTTTAACTTTTGCCTCACTCCACCCAATTTTGAGTGTAAATCAAATGACTTGAGTGCTACAGGGATAAGTGCCGTTTCTATTAGGCTCATCCCTATTTGAAAAACAATAGCTGATACGACTCTGAATAAAGGAATTGCTTTCGGCTTGCCCCAGGCATAGACTGCTAGTCTGGCCAATTTAGCAACTGTGTCATTACATTTGATTAATTTAAGAACCATCTTGGGACTAATATTGGTATAAGAGCAACATTATCAGCTATTTTTTAAAGCTGATTTAGCGACATACCTGTCTGTGTGTGTTGCATTTGACTGAGCTCAGCAGTGCTGATCTGTTCAAGTAGATCTGCTCTGGTTTTAGCAAAGTTGATCCACTTAATTCGGCAGGACAAGCAGCACATTGCAGAAGCATTCTGAGGCATTATCCACAATCTGGACCAACAAAGCCAGTTACACTTAGTAGAGATATGTGTCTTTTTGGTGGCAAGAGGATTTTGACATTTGAGAACAGAACACATGGAATGAGAGGACTGGTCAAACTCAAAAACCTTAGCTTGATGCTAATAGCCAAACTAATGTAAGCTAACTAATGTTTGTGAGATAACTGGCTAGCTAGACTTGGGTTGTGGGCATGTGACTAAGTAGTCTGTACTCATACAAGAAGCCAACTAACTTTTTCAACTAATTACTATGATAAATGAACTACTATAATTAAGTGCCTAGGATATTTATGCTCTGGATATTTGTGCAAGTAGCCAGACAGGCAGTACATGAAGCCAGGGTACAAAGCATTCATTTATAAGGTGGAACACTTTCTTTTGACACTGAGACAGGCAGAGCTAGATACAGTAAGCAGTTAAAGTGAATCCTGTCAGGCAAACACACTCCGTGAGCTGCGTGGCTTTCATATGGACTTTCAGAGCACATAAGACATGACAGAAGAAACGGTGTTAAAACAGTCAACTTCACATTCTGCAGTGGCATTGAAGCTACTCAATCATACTCAAACATGTCTCGCTCAACAAAACATTCATTTCAGCCTTTTGTATTAGCATAAAATAATAAAGCCAATACAACAAAAATATAACACTGATGTTACCTATTAGTCCAGATATTGATGTCCACATAAAAATGTCAATTTTGATCTTGCGGCAATTCACTTGGGAGTGACCAGTAAAAGATAAAGACTTTGGAAAAGACCCCTCCAGCAGAGACTGTGGACCCAGCTGCACATCAGGGTAAGTCAAATTCCCATTACCTTTCACAGTGAATAAATGAATAACCTGTAGATGTTTTAATTTCCATTTGTCTTTAGGCTCTTCACTCAGAAATGAACGATACTTTAACAGTGGCAGCAGCATCCATCAGTGTCTAAACCTTTATCTGCACAGCAGGGTATATATTAAGTTCTGCCAGTTCTTGAAATCTAATAGGAATGGGCTATGGTGTTGCTGTTATACATAGAAAAATGCAGCACTATCATACTTCATGTTTTGTTTTACAATACAAACACATTACATCAATGCAAAATCATTTAAACACAAATAATTTAAACACAAATGAGTTGTAATCTATAAGTCCACTGCGTGTAGTATTTTATAGTATTTACTATTCATGATCGATGGATAATATAGAGAATGATATAGTACATTACAGTTTACTTTATAATATATCATTCTAGAGTGAAGACTATACTATTCTATAGTAAACATAAATTTTTTGGGGGGGGGTTGGAGCTGTGGCCTGATTGACTGACTGTCTTTTGTGCCTGGCCTCCAACAATAAAACCCACAACGTGTTTCTTTTAACCAATGTTGAGCCACAGGGCCAGCCAGTACCACCGGGACAGGGCCTAAATGCTGGTTGTGGCTGATGACGTTACAAGGGAGAGAGAGGGGGATGTCATAATGTGATAGTAGTTAAGATCAAATAAAGGTTTTATTGTGATTGGCACTTAGAGATGCCAATCAGAAACTGTCTTCTATGTCATGCTTAGGAGTACAGTTGGATCTCGGGTTGCATTTTCATTTGTCTCACAGAGAGGGAAAACATGCACAGTGGTTGTTTGCTTTTATAGACAACTGCATTTAACAACAGGCTAACTAGTATGCAAAACTGAGCCACAGGAACCCAGTAATAAGGCCAGAGGCATGACACAACCCAGACTTAATTTATCGTATTTATTTTATCGTTTATCGTTCAAATGGCAAACCACAACATCTATACTACTATGTCCGTAGTGCCAGAATGATAAATTGATTGCTTTTCCCAACCATCTTTAACCTACTTTCTGTTTCATTAAATTAGGTAATTTATTTTTAATGCATTGTTAATGCAATTGCTTGCTTTCACAGGTCAAATGGAATGAATGTTGTTATAGTGAGCAATGGAGCCTATTGTTGTTAGATGTATCCCGGCGCTGAGCTTCTTGTCAACATTGTATGTTTTATCACTACCGTATATTAAACCGTTTTTTGTGTTTGTATGGTAACCCGAAAACATGTATTTACGGGCAATTATGCTTTATGGTTAGAGTGATTGAATGTTACCTAATCTATATATGCTAAGGATTGCTATGTATTACTTTTGAGGGAGGGCTGCACCAATGAGATACTAAGGGTTTCATCACATGACTTTTACTGCACATTGTTAATAAACCACTTTGGGGTCTTGAACGTAGTTTTCTTTATCAGGTGTTACCTAGATTGTGCCAAAGTGCATGTAATGTAGTCTGTCTCTGTCATCACTGTTATGCCACAGGTCTAGAAAGAGAGAATTAACAGCACATCCACATTTAACAAGCTGCGGTATTAAATTACAGTGGAAAGAGGAATTCTGTATCCTTGTAAGTTGGGATACTTGCTACTGGAATGGAAGAAAGCATCTCTGTGTGGCTGCAAAGCTTAGTCAGCTAACTATCAGTTAAGCTATTAGCCAAACCAAAACACAAAGGATATGGCTGGATTGGGCTGGAAAATGATCATTGAAGTGATCTGACTGTTGAATTCAAGTTTGGGCTGGCAGTTCGGGAACAAGAGGAAACCACCATGGATTCTTTTAGGGGACTTAGAAGTTTGAACAATACAATCAATGCAAGACCACTGAAAAAGCTGGACTGTTCTCACCATAGTGCAAGGTAACAACTTCATTCATTATGAGTTTTGAAAAATATACTGTATTTTTGTTTCTGTAAACATTTCAGTCATCATAATGCAAGACCTACTGTACTCCTATGTTTCTTGTTTGACGACCTGTTTCAAATATAGAACTTATAGCCATGACCAGTAATTATAGCCATGACTTGAACTTGAATATCTCACATTTGTCAACATTTGTCACTGTTCGCGAGACTACCACCTGACTTGTGTTTATTGTTCTTCTGCTATTTTTAGAAGTACTGTACCTCAGTACTGTCAGCCAGCTATGACCTTGTTGTCATAATGTTTTTAAAAGAACTACTAAAATGAGAAACTTTCCCTCATTGTACATTTAGAACTATCAGTGTACGTGCGTTACATTTTTATTTTAATAAAGTTTAATCTAATCTAATGATGTCCTGTAGCAAAATAACAAGGCTACTGGGACATGGGTTACTGTGCCGTGGCTTTCAGCCAATCAGGATATAGGATTTAAATCCAAATAACGTATGAGGCAGGGGTTGTTACTTTGCTGTGTACTGTACATTCGTTTGTTGACATTAATGTTAGATCATGAGCTAAGCCCATGTTTGCCACAATACCAGTAGGCCTGTTATTATTTATTCTAGCACGATATGTTTACTGAGAGAACGATTGGCTGAAGTTTGGTTTGTGTGAGCAATATGTGATTATGTGAGGGGACAGCGACGTATGTGTCTGTTGATGTGGAGAAGGAAGAATTCCATCACCACCTGGCACCGCCTGACTACAACCAATCGGGAGGCCCCACAGTTCAAATCCCAGAGCTGCCAAGGTGAAAAATCAGTTGCCCTGTCCCTGAGCAAGGCAATGAACCCTAATTGCTCCCCAGGTTGTTGTTGAAAATGAGCTGTTCTTAGTGTACCTGTAGGTAAACTCAGGGCACGGAAAGAGAGATTCTGCTGAAAAAGCAGTTGGCCCGTCTCCAACCTATGCCGTAACAGCGCCTGTGCACTGGAGGCAGTGGACTGGACCACAGGACCGTCCTAGAACACAACCTACAGCCTCTTAGTAAGAACCCAAACCGTGTGCAGCCTAATAAGTAAGTTCAGTGATATTAATTAGCATTACAGACACACGGTCGCTGTGTATTGGACTGTGAAAATGACTGTAAACGACTCTAAAACCGATATCATTATGAAAACAACAGCCATCGCCTTTGCTTACTAATTTTTGTGTGTGCGCGCGTAGCTCTTAGTTTGGGTGAAATTGACAGCATCCCATTGCACTTGAAGATCATACCGGCGCATATTACGGGTGTTAAAATAAAGGATGTGCCTGGTTACGTTTCAACAACATTTGTGTACAATTGAGCTATAGCTAACTCATTTGACTGATAGTAAGGCCCGAACCACAGCTGTGGCCCAGACCACTAGGGCAGAGTGGGCACCCAAATATAATTTAGCTTAGGGCCCCCAAAAGGCAACATTTCAATGTACAATTCTTAGCTTGCCGCCCGGACCTAGGGTGCAATGTATGTGGTTTAGCCTGTATTACTCCATAGGGAAGTTACCATTCATATACAGAATTACAGAGTCAAACAAAAGCAATCGCAGTTAATGCTGTCTTTCTCTTATGTAGCTAACTAGAAAGCTAGATGTCCAATAACCACACCCTGCGAACTTGCAGATTTGATGTGTGTGAAAACATTGCTGCCAATGTAAAATGGCTAGCTATTTGATGTGCTGTTTAAAGCAACGCTATGCTAGTTAAACCAATAAATGTTTGCCGGTTTATAACTGACTTCTTTTAAACTCTGGATGAAACCAGCGGCAGAGAAAATGAAGACAGATTATCAGACATCAGAGAAGAAATACATGGACTGATCAGTGACAGGAGTCCCAGTAGGATTAGACAGTCAGGGGAGACAAGTCTTAAGTTTAATTTTGCTTTAGCATTATTTCTTTAAACAAATGGTAACATAGTTTCACTACCAAGGTCTGAGATCTGGGAATCTGTGCAATGGAAATAGTCATATTTTCACCATTGATTTCATTCTTTAATTGGCTTATCCTGTTATGTATTAATTACAAACTACTTCAGATCTCATTCAAAATATGTCACAGACTGTCATTCTTGCAAGTAGGATACTGCCTATGCATTTGAGATGGATAACATAAAGCTCTTTACCAAAACAAAGCTGATGGTTTACTAATCCCATAATGAAGCTAGCTTGTCATTTTAATTTCTCATAGTGCCTCACGTATTTATATGACTGTTGATTCTGTAATAGGAGGCTTGGCAGTCACTGTAATAGCCAACACGGAGTAAACTAAGGACATTCTTTGTTGTGCCTCACTGTAGGAAACCCAACAGTATTTCACAGCCATGAAGGTCTGACATGGAGGTACATTTTGCAAGGCAACAATACATTTTATAAGATATTTTCTTTAGATTTTCAGGTGTTTGATGTGTTATTGGACAGGATAGTGGTAAAAGATAGTGGAACAAGTTTTTGATGAAAAACCTGGAGGCCTGATAGAAACGAATACAACACTATCCAACAAAATAGTACTATGTTTTGAATTGAATAAAAAAATAAAGGTAGTGTTTCTACTTTACATTCACTAACAAACTGCAAATTTCTCATTGTACTCAACTTTGTAACTTTTTAATGTACTAGTCAGTAATTTTTTTGCTATTGGTTAAAATGGCAAACAAAATATGATTTCAATGTAAAACTGTATACGGTTTTATTGCAACTTTTTCTGGCATGGAAAAGTTCATCTTCAGTCTTGCTAACAATTACTTAAGTCTTCTGAATGTTTCCAGGAAGATAGTAGGTACTAGTAAGCCTACTACTGGCTAATAAGTTGTTAAAACAGCCAGTGGCAAAGCCATACAGTTCATTGACGCTACGATGGAGGTAAATTTAATAGGAAACTTTAGACAGTTTAACACAATGCTCAATGGTGTATAGCGACTGCAGAAATGTGCAATGCCATGGCGTAGTGGTTAAAGACAGTGCCTTTCACTGAAAAACCTAAGTTCTAATCTATGACATTTATACATTTTATTTGTGGGCCGCAATAAAAGCATGTTATACAGTATTGTGACCATTTCTGGTACATTCCACAATTCTCTTTTTTTTCACTTGATGAAAAAGTTGTTATTGTCACCTTTATTGATAGATATTGTATCAATGTCAAGCACAAATGAAAGAAAAAAGTGCATTGTTATGCCATGAAATTAAAAAAAATGATCTTATGCCATGAAATGAAATAGCTTTGGCAGACTCGCTAGCAATTGTTCAATTCTTTTTTTATTCCAGTAAGTTAGATACTGGTGAAGCCTATTACTGGCTAATACGCTGTTAAAATGGCCTGTGGCAAACACCATACAGTTCATAGACGCTATTTCTGGTGGAGATAAACTTAGTAAACAACGTTGGTCAGTTTAACTGTATCTATATCATTAACAAATGGCCAATTAGCTGTTGAAACAACCAGTGGCAAAATCGGATTTGTTCAGGGTAGACACAACAGGCTATACTGACACCTGTCAAATGTACAGTTCTGTAGTGTAGTGGTTAACTAGACAGCCTTCCACGTGGGCGTCCTGGGTTTGAATCTCGATAGGGCAGCCCTGCGTAATTCGGGCTGGATGAGCTAGGCTTGTCTGGTTTCTTGTTTTCCCAAATGTTGTGCTTTTTTTAAAACAACTGTAGAAGGGTCGTGACTCCAATTAGTAGAAATCCAAGAAACTAGGTTTACTATTATAGTTATTTATTTATTTTGGTTTTGTTTGTCACCAGAGGAGGGAAGTAAGATTGAAACTTGAAGTACTGTCTTGTAATTTCAAGCCACAGGTGGGTATATTTTCAGTGGGAATCTTAAAAGGTATTTATTGCCAGACCAGAGAAGAACCTATAAAACAAAGACATCAAAGTGTCTAGTAATTTTAAGCAAAAACACATCATCACAAAGGCAATTTCCACACATTATGCACATAAGTTTATTCAGATTATTCAAGCAGAGAAAGGGAAAGAGGTTGCAAATCAGCTTTTATAGTTCTGTAACTTGGTGCTCTCTTTGTTTGTGTGTGGTGGTATTTGTGTGTGTGTGTGTGTGTGTGTGTGTCTGTTATGAGCATTACAACAATAACCATGTTTCATAAGATTAATATTAGATTCTGTTTGTAATTTATGAAAACTACAGTCGTCGCCTGATTATTGCTCTGTAATGAAGATTTTATCTTTAACATTGTTTGAGCTGTGGAGCAAAACAGGCGGATGCTGGTTTACAGTTCTAAGGGCTTTGCATTATAATGACTCTGATTGTGTTTTGCTGTAGCAGTTTCCATCCCTGACAGAGTTATGAATTGTCGACGAATAAACTACAGTTAAAGTGTTCTGAATAGTCATACTCATATAGTCTTACTAATCTAAGTTATCAGACTTCTGAATATTGTTACTTATTGAGGTGTTACTAGAAAAATACTGTGATGTCATTCTAAGGTTTTACAAAAATTATTTGATATTGTTCTGAATAGCCATGCTACTAAAAAGCTGAACAAGATCTTGTGGTAAGAATGTTTTGAAACCTAAGCGCTTGCAAGATTAACTTAAAAACAGTGTGGTGCTATTTGCATGCAAACTGTTATCTGGCAATGTTGTTATTTTCAGACCAATAAAATGCTTATTTTAAAACCCGAGACATCTGATAATGCGTGTTATAGATCATTTGTTGTATTTTTTGTCAGGCACAGCTTGGCTGAGGATGCTGTTTGATGGTGCCTGTGTTTTATTTCTGGCCAGGCTCAGCATTAGCAGTGAACGTTCTATGACTGTCCCTGGACTTTTCCTCTGTTAAATATGACCAAACTTAAACAAGGAAACAGTCTTTCAGCACATTAGTTATGACTTAAATTCATGTTCTTACCCCTGTGACCACATAAAGTTAAATGCTACTTGATATTAAAGAACACACAAGCTGACAATAGGCAAGCCTATTAATACATTTTACTGCTTATAAAACTGCCGTGCTGTTGTAGAGTCAATTTTATGGCTTATAAAAGTGTAAAGTGTTGACAGTGCTGAATAAAAGATTTAACATGAACTCACACATAAAAACAGCAGCTCTTTTGCTGCATTGGTGGACTGTTTTCCACCCAGCTTGTGTTTCAGGCATTTTGAAATGGCACTGTACTCAATTTTGCTGTGAACACACAAAAATCAGCAAACAGAGGGACCTGAGCTATTTGATTGGCTCTATCCAGGCTAATGGGTGCATTGACTTTCGTCTCTGTGCCGGTCGATTACGCAGCGGTTGTACCTTCAGACCACCTAGGAAACAGAGCAGTTGAAAAAATGCACCTACACCAGCATTGTCCAAACAAACCTGGAGATCTGCCAGCATACATTTAAAGGGGAAAACACTATTTGTTGAGCCGGTGTGTGTGACACTATTTATGGCCCACGCTCTTTCTACCACAATGTCTAGGAGGAACAACCAATGCTGTATTGGGCTTGGTAGATCTACTGGTTGATGGCCTCGATTTGACCCATTATTGTGAACGTAATGCCATTTTTTCTAATCTACTAGCTTCTACAGCAGATCAAATTCTGCAGTGGCTGCCTTGCCATAGACAACCAAATCATGTCTGTAAAACATCTTTTTTTAATCCAAACATAATCTCTAGCCTCTGTCACCATTTTTTATGCAGAAAAGCCTATCCATGGATTTTTGGAATGCAATACTTCAGGAACCTCGTCACAAAATACAGCACATACAAAACAGTGTTGCCAAGTCATGACACAAATAGCTCTGCCCTCATCACCTCCATCCTTGCAGACCTCCACTGGCTTCTCTACCACTAGTAACAATATTGCACCAAGAGCATTTCAGAGTCTTTAAACGTTCACCTTGTGATTAAATGTAATTGGGATTATTGGCCAAATCCATTGACTGTTGACGCAGTACACAATTGTAAGGCTATGGTGAGTCCGAATTCATAACGAATGTAAGTTAACTTGTGTCTTGTGTCGCACCGTGTTTCTGTCTTTATCTAGCTGTACAAACGCAGGCCTGCAATGTAAACAAACAGCATTAAAGTGACATTTTCTATTTGGACAAAGTGGCCATGTACACGGAAATATATTGTTATAGAGTTTTACAGCCCCTGGAAATTCATTACCTTTCGCTGTGGCGTTGTTGGTGTTAGTGCTTTTCCTGTAGGATTCCAAGTTTAAGTCATTTGTCTAGCTTCTTTGTCAGTTTATTTTAACTGCTTTAAAAGTGCTATTCTCCTGTGCATAACTTTGCACTGTCTTTTACTCCTAAACTTGCTAGTGTTGTAGCTTTGAGGGACTTGACGGAGGAGCATGTTAGTGTGCACTTGAAGTGCAGAGAATTGGAAGAGCATCTTCCTATTGTTTTATCCCACATAATGCTACAAAGGGTCTATGCAAAGCAGTCCTGTCACTCAAACATCTAATTCCACTGCCAGGCAAGCATTGAAACATTGAGAATCATTGCTGTTGTATCTAGGCTGCTATGGCAAACTAGATTAGAATCTACAGAAATATTGGGGTTAGCTAATAGCTACCTATATTTGTGTCATATTTTTTGTTAATTGTGAAACCCTAAATGGATATTCATTCCAATTAGCATTTTAAATGTTGTGTATTTGTCAATAGGTTTTATAACTATTAATAGAAGCACCTGAATGTGGGGGAAAAAATATTGTGGTGAAAAATAAGTCTTCCAACAATATTTAAAATGTCCAATATTTCCAATGCTTAAGTGATAGAATAGTTTAACAAGTGCCGTGCCCAGCCTATCCAGTTATGCAGGTAGGCTGACACACATGATCAAAGAATGCAAATGATCTCAAATACAGTTTGAACCCGGGTCTGCTGTCTTGGTGTTTAGAGAACATTTCATGGGGATTTGTGACGAGGACGTCGCCGTGGCAATAGATTTGCCAATTAACCTTGATGTCACTGTAATTACTAAGTCATTTCAGTAAAATGAATTAATTTCCCAAAAGGACGTTGGAAACAAAATTATCTCCCCCCTCGTCCTGAAGAGGGCCAATATGACAGTCCGTTGTTAGTGGCTGTTTCTATCACGTAAATATATTAGAAGGTACAATACTATTAATCTGATGGGTTTTTTCTAGAACTCACACTCTGGTTATTCTATGTCTATAATTTGTCCATATGCCTGTAGCTTATTGTGTAATTGAGTGGCTGCTAACCACAATGACATCCCCATGGTTCAACCGAGAACAGCATCTCAAATAACACCCAATTCCCTTTAACATTCTGTCCAAAGGCCTCTGTTGAAAAGTTCTATATAGGGACATGGGTGTCATTCAGGATGTATGCTGTCCCAGTGTCCTTTGAGGCATCAAATTGTATTGATATACGCGGTCTTCTATTCATGACAACCTCACTGCTTTATTAAAGTGTAACAGCAAGGTCTGTTGTTGTCCATGAACATTGTTCCGCAGTGCTTTATGTTCCAAGGTAAAATGTTAGATTTAATAGGTCCACTGCTACTGTGGGTAGAAAGCTAAAGTTATGTGAGATATAGGAGTTGACACTATGAGCCGCTTTCATAGCCTGCGGTGCTTGGAAGAAGTGTTGGGAGGAAGGGTTGTGTGAGTGTGTGCTTTGGATTGGGCGTTCGTGTGTCGGCTTGCCTGTGTGTTTGTGT